>JAOBBB020008567.1:0-16113 GCA_025331005.2 Zoanthus gigantus | reverse complement strand
CCAAATGTCATATTTTGTATGTGTTATATAAGGAGAAGTTGGTTGTTGATAACTGACTGGCACTGAAAGGGTTAAAACAAAGAGTATACTGTGTGTAGAAATGCAACGATCATTCATAACATCACTTTTTACACCATATTACAAACTCAATTTCCACATTCCTCGTACACCTCGATGTGGTATGAATTGACTCACTAAAAATGAGCTGCTTTAACCGCCGGGATTTGTGGGTTCATAAAAATAATAACAATAATAATAATAATAAAAATAATAATAATAATAATAATAATAATAATAATAATAATAATAGTGATAATAATAGTAATAATAATAATAATAATTAATAATAGTGATAATAATAGTAATAATAATAATAATAATTAATAACAGTAATAAGACTGAATTATCAGGACGCTGCTCGAAGAGGATGATTAAAAGCATTTAAAGGGGCTATGTCACGATTATTTTGTTGTTTTGGGTCAATTTTTCGCTAAAATCGTTACTTAGTGGCTTAGTTATGAACAAAATACTCCTGATAAACTATGAGGTAAAGAGCATCCCATAATAAGAGTTTTGGTATTTTTGTTGAGATAGCATCAAAACTAAGGTTGGCCTAAATTTTTCAAGTTTCAATCTATTTCCATCCTTGCAATGCGTAACAACAGATGACAGGAATAAATGTCACAATATAGTATTTGCTTAGGTTGCCAAATAACAGGCACCATTACTGGTCAACTCCAAGATGGTAGACAAGCTAGGACAGTTGTAGAAGTGAGAAAGATTTGCTCCCTCTGCTGATTTACTTGGCAAAAGGGTGCATTTTAGGCAAACTTTCGGTTTCCCAACTTTCTCTTCTTGTTTTAGTTGTTATAGACGAGACATTAGGTACTTTAAGCAACGGGGACGGCACCAGCAACACCGACGGCAAAGAACAATAGTAAATACAATAATTGCACGTTGGAATGCATAGAGCTTGGCACCTGCACGTAGTTGTCGCTAAAATTAAAACGAGAGAAGACTTTTTTTAGAGTTCTCGGGACTGCAAGGACGTAATAACAAAAATGTTCTCAGTATTTGTTTAGCTTCATGGAGAAACATTCCATCATTTTCTGCTCACAAAATTCAAGGCGGAGAAAACAAATCCCTAATAGCCCGCACGAAGAAGAAAGTGCTAATCAGAAATGTGATTTTTCCGAGCCGTCGTTGTTGTTTTTCCCGTCCTCGTTGCTTAAAGTACCTAATGATTAGTCGCTACTATGCAAAAGTAATGTTGAACGCATAGAGTTTTGAACTCCAAATCAGCTACAAGTACAGAAATAAAAAGCCAACCCAACAGAAATAAAACGAAAGGTTGTTTACTTCAAAGATTAAAGGGCAGCAAGAATTACTGGATGATTTCTTTAATCTCCAGGGACTTTAAGTGCAAATCCTGCAGGAAAATAGCCGGGACAAAGTATACGAGTAAAGGCCCCGGTATACCGGCCCTAACAAAACTCCGGGCAAGACATAGTTGGGATTTTAAAAAGGTGCTAAAATAGCGTGACATTGCCCCTTTAAGACGCTCTTCTTGCACAGATACATACACGATACTGAGCCGCTATGTGACTCATATATGACCACGAAGTACAGCACCACAGCCAAAAGGAATAAGCTGGGAGTCAATTTTGCTGAGGGACGAAATCTGTAATATGCGGGGGAAAACCCGTGGAGTCAATTTGGCATCGATAACTATCAGCGCAGGATATTGACTGAAAATCCTTCTGGGGTCCGTGTTCGTGGTAGGTCCGAACGTTTCCGCTCGGCTATCCTGACTCCCCGATTGATATGAGCACTCCACTAGTGTTCCACTGATCCTGGTTTCGAATCCCGCTATAAGAAAAATATTTAAAAACTTCTCTCACAGAGTCACTTAAATTACCTATGTTACTACATTTTGTTATCGTTTTTCTTTATAATATTTTGTCAATCTCTTTGCAGGTAGTGCATAACGCCAGGAATATTATTGGATTTTACTTTCAAAGAGTGAGATATAAAAATGATTTAGCAACTATACGTTCTATTGTCGGTAATAGCAAAATGTGTCGACAGTACATCAGTTACGAATGTTTCCAGTCTCCTTTGCTAAGCTCACCGTCAGGACCAGCCGACGTTTCCTGGACCTCATCAACGGGAGTTCAGATGTCCAACTGGGGCGGGGCGCCATCGCAGAGTAACAAATGCGCATGCGGAGTAGCTGGCAATTGTGCTGATAAGTCCAAGTATTGTAACTGTGATATTGGAGATTCAAAGTGGCGTGAAGACTCTGGTAAGATTTAGAATGTCTCGTCTTGATGAAAGAACAAGGATGGAAGCACAAGAAAAGTGCTAGAATTAAAATAGTTAGAATGGAATTTTGGTTTTTCAAAACTGAAATATTTTCTTAGAAATTGTTGTTTTATAACCAAGCGCTTCGTCCTTACAATTTCAGCTCTCCCAGCTTGCAAATTTTTTTGTCGGTTAGTTCCATTAGTTTTTCTTGGTTACTTGAAACAAAATTTTTTTGATCTGGATTGGTTGTATCGCGTGCAGTTACCTTTTTAAGACAATAGCCACCACTTTGCCGTCATATTTACAGTTTTGCTAAATAGGGTGGTTGTTGATTTTGGTTATGACTTCGCTCGACACTGCCACGAAGCAAAGAACAAAGCTTTTCGCTTTTTTTTCTTGTTATCCTATACGCCATTCCGAAAGTTCGGAGAGAACTGGGGCGAGTTTCAGAGTTTAACCAATCGATAATCTGACACCACCACATGAAAGATCACGCTGAGAGCTGTCATTTGACAACACTAATTTGATATGATTAGATACAAAAAGTATATCACTTAAGAAAACGCTGAAATCGTTTATCAGAAATTACTTCAAATTCCCATTTGTAATTTCCTGCGTTTATGTTATCTTTCAGGCTATTTGACCGACAAGCAGTATCTTCCCGTTACTACGCTTCGATTCGCTTCGCATGCAGCGAACTCATTCTTTACCCTTGGACCACTTGAGTGCTTCGGAACGTCCTCAGATCTCAAAAAATTAAGGTCTTTACCTCGCGTCAGCTTTGTATCTGCTGCCTGCATGCTGGTAAACCCTCCCCCTACCACGCTAGGACCTAGTACCCGTCGTTTGCCAACTAGGGCGAGGTTACCTTTCGTTACTCTTTCTCGAACGCGCAAGACAACAGCAGTTGTTCCTGTAGTAACTTCCAACCTGACAACAATAACAGCCATGAATGGCGAGGACCATGGTCACGTGACGGTGACGACAGTGATATCAACTCACGACAACTCGACGGTTGTCACTTCAGTTGTGAAACACCGGTTGGTTAATGCTTCAAAGGAAGGCGTTACAATTCACTCTTCAATTCACACGGGAAAAGGTAATAAAGTCAAAGAATTTTTAGTTCCTTAAATTTTCAATTTGCAGGACTATTTAATGCATTTGTGCTTTTCTGCCTATGCTAACTCAGCTTTCCGTCCTTCTGGGGTAGGTAAATGAGTACCAGCATCTGCTGGGAGCTAACCTGCGATGGATTAGTGTCCCATCCAGGGGGAATCAGAGACTCTCATCCGCTTAACACTACAGGAACTGGAGATAAGTGCCGGTTCCATGGGCCAACTGGCTTGAAAAGGATTTAGCCTTGCTAGCTTTTTGTCTCGTTGCTGTGTTTTATTTCATTTTCACTACAATGTGCAATTTGCAGATTCATTTTCACAACTGTACAGCAACAACTGTCTTGCTTGTAGATGCCTTCAGTGTAAAAGGGACGGAACAGCGACAAAAGCGGCTCTAGAACGTTTCACTTAAAGTTACCTTTTTCTCAATCCATCAAAAGTTGCACAAAATTTACAAGCCGAAAAACATAAACTAGGGGAGCATTCCAACGTGCTACTATTAAATTGTAATCGGTGATCCTCGTTGCTCTGCGTGCTCGGTGTGTTATGTGTACCTAAAGTTTTTTCTAGTGATTATTGCGCATGTCAACTTTTTCCATAGAAGATTCTTGTCGTTAATTGAGAATGATATTTCCTGTTACTCGGAAAACGTCCACACTGATAGACCGATTTTACGGTTTAAAATATTGTATTGTTATTCGGGTATTGTAGAATGCCCGAGGTATAAACTGGGCTTTCCTTTTATTGCTGCCGTACAAAGGTAAACACAGTTCGGCTGTATTTTGACATTAATTATGAAGGTTAGGATCACTACAAAAATTGAAAAACAAAAATGTAAGCATAGTGCAAATATAATAAACTTAAATAAAATTACACAACATGAAAAGGTTTCGTTGAATTGTTCCAGGAGCGTTTATCATAAGATAATTAAGTGAAACTGATACAATGCTAGACGGTAATTGACATTTTTTTCTTGTCGTAGTGTGTACTTGTAAATTTAAGTTGCAAATCACACATCAAGATTCTTATTCGATTTGTCACTTGTTATTCCGTGTTACCGAGCGTATGGTAAAAATACCGTAATTATTCACTTTTAAGCAGCACCCCCCACCCCCCTTCATTTTGACAAAGGTAGCAGAGTGGGTTCATCACAGTTTTGTTTCAGAAAATACTCAGTTTTAAGCCGCACCCCTTTTTAGTAATATAACTTGCTTAATAAACACGCAACAAAATGTCCTAATTTCAAAACAAAATTTAACAGTTTTTACTCAAGAAAAAAAAACATTGAAAAAGTGCATTCAAGAGCTAAACAATGCAGATTGAAGTATGCATAATATAAATAGTAATGTGCAAAGTTGATCATAAGGGACAATGTAGATCGAAAGTGTGCATAATATATATACTAATAACTGTTATTTTACTGTTATTACCTTCGAGGAAACAAGTTAGGACGGCTTAATTAGGAATTACTGTTTATAATCATAAATTTTTGATGTCGAATGTCGAAAATTTGTTTCAAGAAAAACTAAGTTTTAAGCCGCAACCCCCAATTCGGAACGCTGTTAGTCTCCATATTCTGAAAATTTGTGAAAAAATGGTGCGACATAAAAGTGAATAACTACGGTATATGTGAAAGCAGATGGAATAGCATTGAAAACATATTGCAGTGTTGCCAGATTTTTAACCTAACATACATTTTCTGCTTTGTTGCAGAAGGTGTCCGTGTGCACTCTACTGTGTCGTCAAAGAACAATTCAGTTACATTACCTTCAGTAATTCCCCGTGCCTTGGTAACCACTCCTCACCCATACGTAATTATTCATAATGGCAGTGTGTCGGAGGTTTTCATTCATCACAAGAGCTCAGCTCGGTTCACAGTCTTGGTTGTAACAACTGTACTGGCGTTCGTATTGGTAGTGCTTATTATAATCTTGTTTCTCAAAAGATCCGGCCATGGTTATTACTTTTGTTTTTCCTGCCGTAGGTAAGTCTATATAAACCCATATAACACTCTTTTGTTCAAAAATCTTAAACTGAACTGTGTTGGCGATTAAGTACAATATGTAATTTAGACACGGCTCAAGGCTGAGTATTGAAAATCGCCGTGAGTGGTGCGAGGAACTGATATCTTGCTCTAACATGTTGACTTTAAAGGGGCTATATATCAATGATTTTGTTTTGGGTCAAATTTTTGCAAAAATTGTTATTTACAGTATTACTTATGGACAAAGTATTCCTGATCAACTATAAGATCAATATCTAATGAAATGTTTTAAAAAAGCGCAACCCATAATAAGTTTTTTTTTGTATTTTTTGTTGAGATAGCATCAACACTTTTAGGTTTAGCCTAAACTTTTGAAGTTTCAATCCATTTCCATCCTTGCCATCCGTTGCAACAAATGACAGGAAGCAGGATAAACGTCATAATATAGTCTTAAATAACAAACCTAGACCATTATTTTTGGAATTCAGTTGATGGCAAGACATATTTGGGATTTTAAACAAATGCTAAAAATAGGGTGACACAGCTGCTTTAAGTTGTCTAAATTATACGTTTTGGTGCATGTAGTCTCGTACTAATAGGTGCGCTTTGCGCAGCTAGTAGGGTCAATTGTTACACCATGTTGAATGGGTCCTCAGCATGTGGCCTCTCGGCTGTTGCTGTTGCCCTGCCCATTTAATAGTAATCGTGTATAGTGTTCTTGTTTGTAACTATGACATAATAGAGAGCTTAAGCACCGGAACGTTTCTTGACGACAGAGGTCTATTTTCCGTGAGTAAATTGGAACGAGAACGGCGTTTTGTGGCGTGAATTTTTTACTTCAGCAGCGCGCGTATCACCACGACGGACGTACCCAGGGTAAAAAGCCGCGAAAACTAACTTTGAAGAGCTCGGTTGTAAACAGACTTTAAATTGTAAAATTGGTTACACATACGGCAAGAAACTGGAGCAGAAGTCAGTGTTAAAGTAATTGTAAGTAAACTATTTATTTACAAAGATTTATTGACGATTTGATCGGTGCTTGAAACCATTCCTTTGATAAAAAAAAAAAATTGCAGTTCTGATAGACCAACACGGAGGCAAAAGCAGCTTGTAGGCCTCCGTGACTGTCACCACGACCGTATAACGTGTTCAGGTACGCGACATCTGCTGACAGTTTAGTTCCGGTTGGCCTCCGTGGCAACAAGAACGCCTGGTGCTTAAGCTCTCTAATGAATAAATATCAATGCTATTTAAGTAATTTGAGCAATCGCGAAAAAGGGAGCCTGAAAACAAATTTCCATACTTCAACGGGAATAGAACCCAGGACCTCTGTAATACCCGTGCAGCGCGCTACCCAACTGAGCCACGAAGCAGCTAGAGAGAATGAGAATGGGTTACTTTTTGTGGGTCTATCCATGTTGAACTGACATAATATACCGAGGGAGTTTGGAGTTTCTCTTTGTAGCAGAATATCAGATCTTCTTGAACTACACTACTAACCTTGTCTGCAACACTTGAAGCTGAAATTGGTGTTTCAGAACACTAAATTAACAAATCTGTTAATTTTGATGGTATTTTAGTGACAAATGCACCGAAGACTTTTTGATATTCAAAAGTGTCGATTGTGAGATTGTAAGAAAACAGATTCGTAAAGATTTCGTGAATACTGTTTGCCAAAGTTTATGTTGTCAGTTTGTCGCAATTCGAGTACAAAAGTTCTTGGCTAATTTGTTTGATAAGCCATCTTGTTGAATGAACTTGACGTTAGAAAATAAAAACCCATTAAACGCAAAACTCGCTATATATTCCAAATATTTTTTTAAATATAATATGTTAAACTGTTTCATATATTTCATATATATATGTATACGAAGTGTGTTTACACATCGTTTAATATAGCATAAGTATTAAATAAGTATAAATTTTACATAAGCTGTGTCACAATATAATTTTCTGTTTGCTTTCGTTGGGCTCTGCTCTCCGCTAAACTAAAGGCCCGCGTTCGATTGAAAAACCGAAATCAAATCGCCTGACGCTAACATGTTGACATTTTGTTGGAAAGTATTTTGATAAACCCAATCTACTGGGAAGCAGCAGTTGGCAAAATGTTTATGAATCTGGTTTTTGACAAATTGTTTTTTGAAAAAAACTGTTTGCTTCGCGTCAGAATCAACATTTTGCATTTTGACACTATTATATACCTTCATAGATAATTATTGACTAACCATCGATGCAAACTAACCTAAACATATTCTTTTAAAACATTGTTTTTTTGAAATATTGCATATATGACGTTTCAGGTGTGGTCGCAAAAGACAGATACCTGATATAGAGGTGTATCGCCACTCGGAGGTACGCTGTGACTCCCCGGATGTGATCGGATTTGACGACGTCAGACCAAACAGCGTACTCGAGTGCGGTTCATACAATGTACAGAATGGTCACGTTTACCATAGTTCAACTCTGCGAAAGTACGTGACTTTTTCTGCCTCTACTTCCAAGTTATAGATATTCGACTACTAAACAGGTTGGTATGATTTTTAAAACAGTTGTAATGATAATCAGGTACATATATAGAGGATATTACATAGAAATGCCGACATACGATTTATATCATTTTCTTCTGATCTCTCCTAGGATTTGTGTAACTTGTAATAGAGGACGGGAACGCGAACAACCACGGTTCAAAAAAGTTACATTTCCTGCTTACTCTTTACTTTTTTGTGTGGTTCATAAGGGTTTTGTTTTCTACGCCTTAAACTTTGTGAGCAGAAAGCTATTAAATGTTTCTTCATGAAGCTAAACAAATACTAAGAATTTATCTGTTGTTACGTTCTTGTAGTCCTGAGAAATCAAAAAAAGTTTTTTTCACGTTTTAATTTTAGCGACAACGTAGCTATATACTTTCAGTTACTCAGCTCAACGCATTCCAACGTGCAGTTATTGTATTTACTATTGTTCTTTGCCGTCGGCGTCGCCGACCTTGTTGCTAAAGGTCCCTAATATCCCCTATTCGCCACATCTACTTTGGGTTCAACTGAGTTAAATCTGAAATATTGCTTGCTTTTAGAGCCATTTCTTTAGCCAATCAAAAAACACCGTAGTTAAAGTTCCGAGTTCAATTTGTAATGAACTTACTTTTCTTTTCTGGTTGCAGGACTGGGCATATCTATCTCAACTATGCTTTGGTTCAGAAAAAGGTGTAATGGTGATATTTGAGTATAAATTTTCCTACTTTAAGGTATGTTCTTGTCTTGCTCTAAACTCGTGGCATTAAATCTATCTAACATAGTTTTGTTGCTCTCCGGTTCTAAACTACAGACGTGTCACTGTGCAACCAAAAAGCAAAACATAATGTTTCTTAACTTTTTTTACCTCATTACCATACGTGTAAACTGATGCCAGTCTGCGACGAAAAACAAACCAAAACATCGGCTTGTAATCTTCTCCTTATGCACCAGTCAACCATTCGGTAAAACCCGTCTCCCTACCCTACCCAATCCCAGGATCAGGCGGGAATTGGACTTTTGGGGTTTCTAAACACTGCTAAAACCCCGTCATGCGGGACTATTTCAGCTACACTAATGCCCCGCCATTCCAGCCATGTTATACTGAGACTTATATATAAATGTTTTGCCTTTTGCTATTTCCTGAAACTCATCTCTTTTTTAGTCTGAACCTCCTGCCCTTGCTGTTCTGCACTGATGTCAGACCAAAGCCCACTGTTCTCTGGTATTTTATGTCAAAAAATGATTAAGATGTTCGCGATGGAGTTGCAAAACTGGCTTCCAGGCTCTTCTGCAGCAGTTTGTCGAAACTGTCCAACCCTCGCCTAAACTAGCTTTCTATCTCCCCGCCCACCGGGACACAGATTCTATGCTTAATCCCCGTCTAATTCCCGCCATGTGCTCGGGGTTGGGAATCAACTAGTAATCGATTCTTTCAAATTCCTGACAGACCGTTGAGAAACTACAAAAAGGACCATGGACTTAATTTCCTGCTCCGTGGAGGGAGTTCGGCCAAAGATAGGCTACACGAGACAGGAAGGATTGAAAAAACTGGAATGGAACCCGAATTCTTCCTTTTGGCTGTTAGAGGTCTTTCAAATTTACCAAGCCCCAAACACTATTCTCGGTTTTTGTGAGACCTCTTTCCTGCCTAAGCTAACTCAGCTTTCCATTCTTCCGGGGTAGGTAAATGAGTACCAGCATCTGCTGGGAGCTACCCTGCGATGGATTAGTGCCCTGTCCAGGGGAAGCCAAGACTGGAATCCAGGTCTTTGAATCCAGAATCCCAAGAAAACATACCTTTTAGAATCCGAAATCTACTGGGATCCGGAATCCACTGGTATGGAATCGTGAATCCAGTACCTGGGATCCGGAATCCACTGGTATGGAATCGTGAATCCAGTATCTGGGATCCGGAATCCACTGAGATGGAATCGTGAATCCAGTACCTGGGATCCGGAATCCACTGGTATGGAATCGTGAATCCAGTACCTGGGATCCGGAATCCACTGAGATGGAATCGTGAATCCAGTACCTGAAATTAAGAATCCACTGAGATGGATTCGTGAATCCAGTACCTGGCATTAGGAATCTACTGAGATGGAATCGTGAATCCAGTACCTGGGATCCGGAATCCACTGAGATGGAATCGTGAATCCAGTACCTGAGATTAGGAATCCACTGAGATGGATTCGTGAATCCAGTACCTGGCATTAAGAATCTACTGAGATGGAATCGTGAATCCAGTACCTGGGATTAGGAATCTACTGAGATGAAACCGTGAATCCAGTACCTGGGATCCGGAATCCACTGAGATGGAATCGTGAATCCAGTACCTGGGGTCCGGAATCCACTGGTATGGAATCGTGAATCCAGTACCTGAGATTAGGAATCCAAGACTGTCATGGATTACCTTACATGGGGCGACCCGTGACGTTGTTACCTCAAGAAAGAGATATACCCGCCATTCTGCCGTCATACACTAAACTCACTTGCTACAAATAATCTATATTTATCCATAGATATCGTTTTAGAAGCTTGGCATGTGTTTGTTGAACGTAAAGGAACTCTCTTACAATTTTGTTCTCTTGTTTTGTTTTTAGAGAAATTGTTGCCAAAACGTCCTAATTTATGACGAACACGATTGGTCAAGCGTGCAACACAACACCACTGCTGTGAGGACTGATTTTTAAAATCTGAATTTTAACTTTATTTACAAACTTTATTTTTACATTTGAAATGAAAACTTTTGTCCCAATTCATTCACTTTTCAGAGTTGCGAAAGCAAGCAGAGTGTATTGTTATGGCGCCGCTCGCAGAGAATCATTAATCTCACTGACAGTGACAGATATTCTGGATGTTCGTCGACAAGAAATGACGGTTATATAAGATGCTCCGGTAAGATATCAATTTTATGATAAAAATTCTTCATGTGTTTACAGTGGACATTTGGGATTCAGAGCCTTACTTAATCCCTCTAGATTCTCCTTTGTGTTTTGATTTAGCACATTATACGCCATTTTCTGAACGAGGAGAGAACTGGGGTCGAGTTGGGACCGCAAAGCATCTATGGATTGATTGGATGGACAGAGGCGCGATGTTATCAAATTGCCATATTGTTTCCGAACCGGCTGTCCATCCAATCAATCCATAGATGCTTTGTTGTCCCAACTCGAACCCAGTTCTCTCCTCGTTTAGATCAAGGTGAATAACTATTCACTTATTCATTAACCTTACCAGTTAGCATGACTCTTCACTGTGTTTGATTTTCATTACTGTAGTCATTCACAGGTAAAACATTCACACTTCCATTCAATTTTTCTTTGAACAATACTTACGAATCAAATCAATCTTTGTTCGTTTCCAATAAACTGGTGCACGTCTCCTCGATCCTACACTCCTTAAACTGTTTTGGAAAGCTTACAATGTAAATGCTTTTGCGCGTAGGAGCGTAGATTGGAACTGAGTTCTGGTAGGATGTTGTAGTCTTGTAATGTTAAAAAATATATATATATATGTAAATGTCATGTTAAAATCCCCCTCTCTTCCAGTTAAGAATCCCAACTGGTAGGCGAGGACGGGGTCCGAGTCGGGGATTTGAACCCGGGTCTTCCGCATTCAAATCCCCAACTCTGACCACTGAGCCACGCTGCCTCTAATGTTCTGCACTATGATTGGTTAGTTTAGTTTAATCTAATGACTTTGTCATAAACGTTACACAATAATGAACTTTACTTATCAATACTTACTATATTCAAACTAAATGCAACTAAATGAAAGCTAGAGAGTGACGGGGGAGGGGGGGATGGAAACAGAAAATGCAGGCTAACGCTCTGATTAACCACCAGATTCCTAATGCACTCAAGAATCACAAGTGATTCAAAATAATTCCAATTAAGACCAATATCATGCTGTTGGGAACCAATCAATTGGCAGGAATCACCAGTTATATCAAAATAATTCTAATTAAAACCAATATCATGCTGTTGGGAACCAATCAATTGGCAGGAATCACCAGTAATATGAAAACAAATCCAGTTAAGACCGATATCATGATGTTGGGAACCAATTAATTGGCAGGAATCACCAGTTATATCAAAATACATCCAATTAAGGCCAATATCATGCTGTTGGGAACCAATCAATTGGCAGGAATCACCAATGATATCAAAATAAATCCAATTAAGACCGATATCATGCTGTTGTGAACCAATCAATTGGCAGGAATCACCAGTAATATGAAAACAAATCCAGTTAAGACCGATATCATGATGTTGAAATATCTGATTAAGAAAGAACATTCTAGAGTATTCTAGTAGTTGTACTAAAAGGACGTCATCGTGCAAATGTCCTATTGAATGGACAAGAGTTCTTAAAGCATTCTGGTAGTTGTTGTAGAAAGGCGTCATCATGCAAATGTCCTATTAAAGGAACATTTCATATTTGATTTACAGGTCGCCGTATGTTCATGGCTCGCAGGAACTGTTGGCACTTTGTCCTCAGTAACTGCAACGGTGGAAAAGGCATCCGAACGCAATATTACATCTCTATAAAACATAACAGACCAGAGGAACTGGGAACTAGTTCCAAGTCCACTCTCGCCACTGATTATAACGTAGCAAAGGTCTTGAATGGAGCCGGAAGAACTAGAACCGGGAAATACCTGGCTTTGACGATTTTGTTGGTATTTAGGACAGTTTATTTTTCTTTAATCTGATTTTTCAGTCGCACCTGGGTTGCATTACATAGAGATTGACCGTGTTCCGTTATTTTGTGAACCTTCACAAATGGCAGTATACCTTCGAAATAAGTGTTCAACGATTTGTTGATACTACATATTAACTCATACTTATGTCATATTTGTTCAAGAAAACAGGTTTATTTTGAAACCAGCAAAAAGATGATGGAGTAAGCCAGAATAATGTAACGTAAGATTTCTTCACTGCTGGGTTACTGAAAATGCCATGGTTTTTAACAGTTTTATAGATAGATAGTTTTACACCGAAATGAAAATAGTTTATGAACTGACTTTTTGGACTGTAGTCCTTTGTCATTCACTCCGACGAAGGACTACAGTCCGAAAAGTCAGTTAATAAAGCATTTTCACTACGGTGTAAAACTTATCTATTTGTAATGCTGTTTCTGTAGAAACACAGCATCCATTTATGACATTTGTGGTTTTTAAATTTCAAATACCAAGTATTCTATCCGTAAATAAGTAACTAATGAAACAACCAACTCAATAACATACTAAGGTGTGTCACACCACATATTCTAGGTAACTGCCCTTGGATTTATTTTTGTTGTATTGTAAGCCGAAACATAGAGACGGTTTATGCTATTCGTCAAAAACCGTTGACATTCTTTTTTAAATGTTAGTTGTAATTTTTTAACCTTTGGAAACTTTTGTTTCAAGCAAAAAAAAAAAAAAAGATTGGTATAATGATGCTTTCTTGCGAAACAGAATTCAGGGGCGGTCCAGGAAATTTAGAAAGGGGGAAGGGGGGGTGGGGGGAGGCGGTCACAAGAATGATCTAGGCATACGAATTGAAGTGTCAGTATAAAACAGGATAAAACTACCTAGGTGCATGAAGTATGACTTTCATGCAGTTTTAACTATATTTGCGTGTGCCAGGCGTGTAGTATTTACTTTATGCCAGTACCTAAAAAGAACTAGGTCTGTCAAAGGGGAAGTCGCGGTTCCCTCGCCCCCTCCCCCCCCCCTTCCTTCTTAGATTCGCCTATGAATTCTAAGTTTGAATTTTCACTTGACTACTTTCAATTAATGAATTAGCTTAGCTTTGTATAAGTAACCGTTCTACTCATGTTCTCACTTGTTACTCATTCATTATTAAATTACATCTATTGAGATTCTGAAAATGTGTTTTTATACGTATTTCTTCTGTGACCATTA
Source organism: Zoanthus gigantus (assembly GCA_025331005.2). Taxonomy (NCBI): domain Eukaryota; kingdom Metazoa; phylum Cnidaria; class Anthozoa; order Zoantharia; family Zoanthidae; genus Zoanthus; species Zoanthus gigantus. The sequence continues at coordinate 2,286 of JAOBBB020008567.1, read as the reverse complement.
CCGCCTCCATTACCACTATCACTTCCATTACCACTGCCATAGCCACTTCAATTATTACTAGCATTACCACTGCCATTAGCATCACCTCCATTATAACAACAACTACTACTTTTACTACTAACACTAGTACTACTACTACTATTACTACTACTACTACTAGTACTATTATTACTACTACTACTACTACTACTACTATTACTACTACTACCATTATTACTTCCATTACCGTTACGACCATCATTACTATTACCATTGCCATTACCACTACTTAAAGTAATTTATCAAACACGAGAGAGAGTGTTTCATCATATTTCCTAACACTGAGAAGAGAGTTGAAAATACGACGCGCGGCGGAACATTTTTGACGAAATTCAAGGTATTTGGAAATGTGATGAAACACTGTCTCTCGCGTTTGATATATCTTCTCAATTGAAACTAAAACTAAGGAGTAAACGAAGAAATAAAATGGTAAAAATATATGATAATTAAGGTCACATTTTCAAACCGTTATCACGACTATGATTTCTTTTGTTTTAACTTGATGAATTATATAATGAGTTTGAGAACCACTATTCAAACATAACCAATAGCAATACCACAATCAATTCCATTGCAATTATTTAAGATCTATATCCCCCAAAGGGGAGGTGAATAGTGGTGGATATATACCGACGAGGTACAAGCGCTAGGAACCGACCCTGAGGGGGATAGTTGTTTTAGTATTTACCAAAACAGCGGGATAAAAATGTACTTTACAATTGTCACGTAGCAAGTTAATTCATGTTTAGATCTTTTGTTTTAATCACGCGGTGATTGTGTTGTGGTTATTGTTTGCAACTGATATGGTAAATCGCGCCCATCAGTTTCGCCTCTTTTCACAACCGTTGTTGTAGAAGTAAGTTGGTCCTCTGTGCTGGCCGAAGTTTAGCCACGGCGGCTTTGCCGAGGCCAGGGCAGAGGCCAACCAATCCAATAAAGAAATTAAAGAAGTTGAAGGAGTGAGCTAATTCCCCGTTACACAATACAATGTAAACCTTTTTTCTGTTTTTAGCACGCGCGCTTCCTGTCATTTTGACTTCTGACTCAAAATCAACTAATAATTTTGGATATCGCAAGTTACGGAAGCCAATCAGAACGCATGAAAATGGATATCGATTGCTTTGGTAAATACAAAATACGGTTACGATCTTGATCTTTATGATTATAAAGTGATCATAAGTAATGGAAGACTGAAAGAAGACGTTACATAAGGGGAAAAAAGATTATGCTTCTAGACAACTGAATTTGTTTCAACTTTTATTATTATATTTAAGTTCTAACTGGCAAGTTGTAACTTTTTATTACATTTCTTATGGATTCTCTTCTTTTTGTCCACGTTATCCCCGGCGTCGCTCCGTCCTTCTCTCTACACAACTGCCCTACTACGAGTGGTACATTGGGAATCTATACTATACTCTCAACACTCATACACTGAACCTTTCTTCTTTAGAAAAAGTTCATTACCAATGCACCTGCGGTCAACAGCATCAGAGTAGACGCTGGGGTGACTGAGGAAGCCAATCCGCTAGGGTCTTTGGGGCAGGTAGTCAGGCCTTCAACTGAATTGTAATAATCGTCACCAAGCCATTCCTTGTAGCTCTTTGAGCTGATATCAACCAGTTTTGTTGTCGAATCTTTGAATAGGAGATCTTTGTTTGGCGTCGATTCAAAAATCTTGAAATTAGAGCAATTTGCTGCGGACGCATTACCTTGACACAATTCTGACGCTTTTAGCAGCACTTTCTTGTAAACTTCAACATTGTTTCCTGACTTTGTCATGACAGCGTGGGAGGGAACGCGAGCAAGGTTACAATCCTTGTATGCACTTGTAGTAATAACTTGAAAAAAGGCAAAAATAAAAACAATAGTCGACTTTAACTCAAAATTAGTAATAAAATATATCAGTGTAAATAACTTTGTGATGTGCAAGCATTACTTAAAAATGTATTAACTTAGTACAAACCCATACGTGATTTAATCACAGAGCCGGATCGAGATTGGATAAGGCCCTCAATCATCATCTAGTAAATATGTTTTGGTCGTGGCCGTTTCAAAAGTTGGACCATTGTCACATTAACGTTTCTGTAAAGAAGAACTGTTGTTTTAAAACGTCATCTGGTCCTAGACTTCTTTTAAATTCCCTTGTCTCGTCTTTTTTTTTTTTTTTTTTTTTTTTTTTTTTTTTTGCGTTTGGGGTTTCCTTGCCTGGTAAGAGATAAAAATTCAGCTACGGAAACAAAATACGGG
>JAOBBB020008496.1:0-12500 GCA_025331005.2 Zoanthus gigantus | reverse complement strand
AACGGTTAGTTAAAAAGATATCTTAGTTTTCCTATTAATAAATAATATATTTTAGATGTATTTAATTTTTCGTGTATGGAGAAAGGGAAACATAATGGAGGCAAGGGGAGATAAAGGAAGAAAGGGAGAAGTTAAGGAAGCAAGCAAGTGAGACAGGGTGAAAGGGAAACATAATGGAGGCAAGGGGAGATAAAGGAAGAAAGGGAGAAGTTAAGGAAGCAAACAAGAGAGATATGGAGAAAGGGAAACATACTGGAGGCAAGGCAAAGATAAAGGAAGAAAAGGAGAAGTTAAGGAAGCAAGCAAGAGGGAAACATAATGGAGGCAAGGCAAAGATTAAGGAAGAAAGGGAGAAGTTAAGGAAGCAAGCAAGAGAGATATGGAGAAAGGGAAACATAGTGGAGGCAAGGCAAAGATAAAGGAAGAAAGGGAGAAGTTAAGGAAGCAAGCAAGAGAGATATGGAGAAAGGGAAACATAATGGAGGCAAGGCAGAGATAAAGGAATAAAGGGAGAAGTAAAGGAAGCAAGCAAGAGGGATATGGAGAAAGAGAAACATAGTGGAGGCAAGGCAGAGATAAAGGAAGAAAGGGAGAAGTTAAGGAGGAAAGGGAAAAGTAACGGAGGCAGGGGATAGATAAAGGGAGAAGTGAAGGAGGCACTGTGCAAATTGACCTGCTGTAAAATGGCTTTGCTTGGATGCTTTTAGCATGTCTGCAACTTTGCCCTTGTACCAAATCTAAATGTCCTCATGCTTCAAACCTTTATGAAAGCCCTGGTAAAGGTCTTACTGTAATGTGGTAAATTAAGAGCATATAAATGTCTACCTGTTACACAACTAGACAAAGAGAAAATATTTTTCTAGTGTTATTTTTAAGTTAATTTAAAAACCTAATATAAAACAACATTTAAAAGATGTAAATTCTCTTAGATAATAATCTGACAATGTCAAAGCTGTTGTGTCATCTTTTCTTTATCGTCAGGTTTCACCGCTTTGATGTATGCTTGTGAGAGTGGGAATGGAGACTGTGTTAAAGCTTTACTTGAAAGTGGTGCATCCATTCAAGCTAAGGTCTGTTTGCAACACTTGTCTGTATGTACATTATAGAATGATGAAGGTGTAAAAGATTAACTAACCTTTTTTACTCACTTGGTACCATTATTTTACACCGGTATACTTTATGAATTTTATAACAATTATGGCAGTTAAATTTAAAGAACTTTAATGAATATAAGTTAGAATTGAAAACTATAAAGCTGTAAGCCAGTTATCTTCACTTTGGATGTTGATCCACTCTGTAATGGAGGAAAGGGAAGCACGGAGCAATTCATGAATGACTTGAGTGCCAGTTTTCAACAAACAGTAATAATAAATATTGTGTGTAATAGGACAGACATGGTACATCTGGTCTTCATTTGGCTGCAATGTGTGGGAGTACAGAATGCGTTCAGCTTTTGCTAGACTACGGGCATCAGGTGGACTGCTTGGACAAGTATGGATGGCCGCCATTACTGTATGCAAACTTTAAGGCACAAGAGAGCTGTGTTTTATCCCTTATGAAACCTAATCCTCGACAGATTTTTGTGCTAGGGAAGTTACTTGAAAGGTCCCGCAATGAACTTCAAAAGAAACAAGCATTTAAAGTGAGTAAATTGTTTGAATTAATTTTTGAATGAGAGTGGAATGTCAAAGAAATATATCCGGTATAAATGCTCTAAATCATGTCTTTTATCATAACAAAACTCTTTCATTATTTTAAGATTATTTTGAACCCTTACTTTGTGGTTATCCAATTGAATTAGTAAGCAAGCACTGACCATGTATAATAGTGTACGAGGGGGACGTGGGGGACCCCCAAATACTGCAGTACCATGTCAGAAAAAAGAAAAAAAACTGTGATACCATGCATAAAAATTGTCAATACCAAAAAACCAACCTTCCAAATGTCCACCTCAGTGTACAACTCAGACCAGTACGTGATACTACTATATGTAGCTTTGATTTTTCACATAGATCAATGTCACACCAAATGTATTTTAAATTTTAAGTTACTTATTTCTTTCCTTGAGTTTATTTGACATACCAGTATCGCATGAAATATGTCAGAAGTACTTTGGTGTACTATTCATTTAGTTCTACATGATCGTCTTGAAAAGATTAAAATCTTTATAACTCTGTACACAGCACAACTTTTTTTTAGAAAACGTGGCATTTACAATTGCCACAGAAGGATAATATAAAGTCCACATGAAAAATGTGAAAGCATACCTCTTTCAAGAGCCTCAACCGCATACCATTTTGTAGTGAGAAACATCTACTTCCATTGGCTTATTTACCAATCTACATAAATGGAGTATTTTCAATCGAATCTGGTTAACAGATCTAGAGCCTTAAACTTTGTATGTTGATGAGATTCGAAATATGACTTTCAATAGACTGACACTGACTTAACACCCCCGTTGTTATGGCTTCTGTAGCATAAATATTAAGTTAAGTTTTATTTCCAAAATTTTAGCAGAATAGATGAGTGCAGGTAAAGAAATACCATACTAAAACAGGGTAAATTGTTGAATACCAGGACCAGAACAAAGATATTGTGTATCGCTGATAGAAAGAATAATGAAATACTGAGCCATTACAGCTCTTTTATAGCCCTACCATATCAAAAATGGCCAAATACCATGATACTGTGGTCCCCCACGCCCCCTCCTGTAGGGTACCGTAAAGTAAGGGAATCAAATGGACAAATTTATTAGATGGCGAAACGATTTGGGCATGGATTTTTCATGGCGTAACTCTTGGTGGCCAATCACTTTACATACAGTGTTATAACACAACTGGCTTGCATTCATTATGTACTCTTAATAAAATTAAGATATATAAATACATGCGGAGACAAAGGACTCTGAGCTGCAGATGGGATTCGAACCGATGACCTTTCGTGCACTAGTCGGATGCTCTACCATTGAGCCACGGGAACTCATATGGTGAGCGAGGTCACTATTTTAGTATATTGGGTTATGATACACGGATTGTATCACACAATCACTGAATGGCATTAGTGTATCATGGACGCAATGATCGTATTAACTGCATCGCGCAGTCACATTAATAAAGTCTCTAGTAATAATACGAACAGGACGATCATTATAATAAATAAGATATATAAATACATGCGAAGACAAAGAACTCAGAAGAAATCTGAGCTGCAGATGGGATTCGAACCGATGACCTTCCATACACTAGTCGGATGTGTCCATGATACACTAATGCCATTCAGTGATTGTGTGATACAATCCTTGTATCATAACCCAATACTGTGACCTCGCTCGCCATATGAGTTCCCGTGGCTCAGTGGTAGAGCATCCGACGGAAGGTCATGGGTTTGATTCCCATCTGGAGCTCAGATTTTTTCAGAGTTCTTTGTCTCCACATGTATTTATATATCTTATTATTATAATGATCGTCCTGTTCGTATTATTTAAAAAATTGTTTTTTAATTTACTATACAGTAAATTAAAAGCTAATATGTTTCTGGTCATTGTAAGAAATTTTTTAAGCGAATGTTTTAGGCCTATCTCTGCCAATATTAATCTGCTGCTGCTGTGAAATACTTGCTTATCAGAGTTTCAGTGCTCGTTTATTCCACTAAACGTTTTAAAAAGCGCTTATCAGGAAATCGGTGGTCATGTGTTTGATTCCAACTCAGCGTTTCTTATTTTTCTTGTGTTAGGTTTGTATTAATTTTACTGAAATACCAGTTTCTTTCTCTGAGAATATACAAGATCATAATTTTGGGGCATTGCTCATTTAGGTGGTGAGAAGTGTTCTGATCTCCCTTGCAAACCACGATGCCTACTATACAGTGTTCAACGATTTCATCCGAGATCATCCAGAGATGTTAGATGAGCACAATGTTGGTCTACTGCAGCACACGTGGAGGGCAATATTAGACTTTGATAACAAGCGTCGCTGGTTTAGAAGGAAACTTGATGAGCTAAGGTAAGTCTCCGTAATTGTAACAGGATACAATTAAAATCATTTGATTGTCGATAAGATACAAACAGGGATAACAAAGAGTAGTGAGTTTTTTGTGTTTGAAAGCAAAGGACATGATAACTCACTGTATTGCACCCCATACTCCTCAGGTAAATTGTCAGAAAGAAAAGATGTACTGTACAGATAATCATGTTCATACATCACTTGCAGAAGATTACAACATCAAGCTATATAGAGAAGGAGTTAACATTAGTATTAATATCTGTATTTAATTAATCAGCTAACCATTTAAACAAGTATGGTTGAGAAGTCAGGGTTGTAGTTTAACTGTGGGTTGAATAAAGAAAATACACCAAATCCTTTACAAGCCAATTGATTCATGGAGCTGGCATTTATGTTCGGTGTCCGTGCTAAGCAGATGAAAGTTTTTTTACTTCTGCTGGACAGGACACTAATCCATCACAGGTTAGCTCCCTCATACATAATAGTAAACTTTTGCAGAAAAGAAGATCAAAAGATTACAGCGGGGACTTTCTGAAGGCAGAAGTCCTACCAACTGCACCAACAACGCTGCCATATCAAGTTATAAGATTAAAATACTGTTATATTCTATCTAAAAGTTTGAAACTTGGTATAAAGTTAGGAAGAAAGTGCTCCTCAAGTTGAATGCTCAGAAAAACTACTGAGCCGCTGTTTGGAATCAAACCCACAACTGGTCAGATGCTCTACCCTCGGCCCTACGGAGACTTGCGTGGGGAGCCGAGTCACTGGTGAAGTCCTTGTCTATTACTGGCATTCCTTATAGTTTAGCCCAAATGTTTTAATCCGTAGTTGAGTTCCTCATTTTACAATCGGGCTATGATTGCGCAGACAAAGGGTTAATGCTCAAAATGTAAGTTTTGTACAGTATTTCTACTTATGGTGATGACAAAACATTTTAGAAAGTGTTGATAAGATGTCATGTCGTTTTATCTACTTGCTGGCGCACTTAATTTAATAGTTTCTTTAAGGCCACTTTCTACCCTAAATTTTGGTGGAGAGTGAAGGAGTTGAAAGAAGTATTTGAGTTAGAAGAATTTTAAGGACAATTGCCAAACCGTCCCTCCAGACCATGCGAAAGTGTAACTTTGGTTAGGGGATGGATTGGCGGCCTTCTATCAAATATTAACTCCAAAATTAATTTTCAAACGTCACTAAAATTCCCTCAAACTCAAATTTCACTTAAAAAACAACATTTACAAAATCTCCTCCCTCAAATGTCATCCAAAAATTTTCAAAATATTCAAGAGGCTTCCTTTTCATTCACTCTGTGATGTGATTATCGCTTTTCTCACATTTCAAAATAATGACGGAGATATCATCAAAAATATCACTAAAACTAGCGAAAAAATGGTCTTAAGGTAGAGAGTGGCCTTAAGCAACAAATATGGTTCAGCATCTAAATCCCCAAACTGGTGTGTTTTACCTAAGAACCATTCTACTGCCTTGGTTTGGAACAAAGTCTTCCAGAGTTTGTTCTTAATTGTTTTTGAGGAAAGATATTATGTAGCCTGAAACTAGAAGATGTTGACTCATGATTTTATAATTATTAATTTCTGTTTTTTTTCCTAGATTGAATAAAGGGTTCAATAGTTTAAGCTTGATTGTGGATCGCAAGGATGTCCTTGGGAGTGCTATGCAGCGATTGGGTCGATCTTCAGGACGTTTGCTGGGCCAGTCCTCATTTAACATAACTTTTAAAGATGAACCAGGTTTGATAATATTTGCACAAGAACAATTCGTTTGTTATTTTGAACTTATTTTTTGTTAAAACGTTTGCCCCTTACAAGTGTAACAGAAGGCAAAACAGAGATTTCCCCAATATGTATTATTTAGTATAATAAATAACCTTGCCGTATAAGAAATTGTCTTTTTCGATTTCATTCTTCTCTTGTGTAAACTATAAAGACTTTTTTCAACCAGCAAAAAGTTGAAGCTATTCTATCATCGTTAGTTTTTTGGGCTCTGCACTGTTTTTTCTTTGCCTTGAATACTTTTGTTGGGGGTGGGGAAGGGAGTTCCTTGTTCATGTTAATTTTGCACATGTAAAATAATGTAAACGTGTTCTCTTGCTTGGTTCAGTCTAAAGGAACATCTATAATAACGAAGCTTCATTTTATTCATTTTACGTAGATGCTTTTTACTTGTTCATAGTTAGTCTGTCTCGACTTGCTATGTTGTATTTATAAGGGACGTCATTTAAATCGCCTAACCGCAAAGATTGTAGCAACAGGCAACTTATAGATGACATGTCTTTATAGGATAAACAAGTTTTGATAACCAAGGCACCAGAGTCATGTCATCAGAACTTTTCATCATACTGTGCTTTTCCAACCATGTTTCAAAAAGAATATATTTGATATATTCTTAGGGCGGAGAGGGAGGGCTGGGGGGACCTTTTGCACCCATGTGAAGTTGAGGAAATTTGTGAGCAGCCTCTAAGAGAGCTATGAATGTGTTCGTGCCTTTCTGTGATAAAGGGTTAAACAGTTAAAGTCCCTATATCGCATCTTTTTTATCTTTAAGATGAAAACTGTTGTCATCTATGAACTCAGAATTCGTATAACCAAGGAAAACTTCCGCACCTAAGTATGTTTTTTAATCAAAAGAAGTTTGGATTTTTAATTTTGACCGAGCGGCTGGGTAGTGGTACCTGTGACGTAGCAGCAGTAACACGTCCTTTGCTGTCATTAGTGTTTTACAATGGAAAATGTGACAAACAAAGCACTTCATGATCAAACTGAATTTTTCTGTTTTTCGCTGTGGTTTAGATTGTAAGCGAATAAAATTTCTGTGTTGACAGTGTAAATACTCAACCAGAAGCTTCACAAATACTTTCTCCTACGTCATCATACCAGGATTTCATAATGGCATTAATGCTCGGTCAAAAAACCACAGCAGTCCCAAAACTACCAGAACAACAACATTTATTTAATCACTTCTTTACAAAAATGCATGTGCATTTTTACATATAGGAAATTGCTTCAGTTGTTGGTTGTGGCCACAAGAAATAACGACAGGGTTAAAAATGCCCCGTGGCCATTTTGCCTAAATATATGAGGTACCCTGAAGCAACAACAATTTGTTGCCTAAAGGGTAGCACAAAAAGTAGTCAATGGTCGGAAAAACACAGAAAGCAAAATAAAATTAATACGTTACAATAGTCATAGAATACTACTCTACCTTACAAGGTGAAAAGTGGAGAAATTTGTGGAGATAAATGAAACAAGAATTTTGATGAAAATTATATTTGAAAATCGATGTCATCTTAGTGGTCATCAATGAAACTATGATTGATTGCATTTTTGAAACGAGAGAGGTAAAGTGATTTAATATCTTTAATTGAATTCCATATTCTGAGACCTTGAAATCTTTTGTTGAAAATTGCACAATTTGTTCTCGTTCTTGGTAAGTAATACGACTGTTTTGTAGCTAGCCTAGTTTCATAGCTATGAACTTCATTTATACTTGTGAAGAAAGATTGAAATGCTGACGGTAATAGATGAATACTGATACTTATAGGTGGTAAACTGTCTTATTTGCACGTTTCAAGACTCAAAAACATAACAGAAACCGTAAAAATTATTTAGTTTTTGAAATTTAGTATTACTAAATGGTTCTACTTTTCATCTAAAAGATAAAAATGCTATAGGACTTTAACGAACCAAACAGTTTCTGTTTAATGGATATGTTACTCTTTCCTGCCCATCAGATTGGGATAGGAAAATCGATTCCTCGAGTTTAAGACAGATTTTTACGACTTCAGGGGTGTAGACATTTGTTTTAAAAGGTGGAAATGTGGACATCATAGGTGGGTATGGAGAGGGAGAGTAAGTCCTTTTTGAGGTGGCTACTCGCATTTACAGCCAGAAAAATCATGCTCACAACCGGAGACTTTTCCCAGCTATTATTTACACCCCTGGACTTACTTGTGTTTTCTAACCAAATTACCCAGCAAGTCAATCCTATGGAAATATTTATTTAAAATATGGTTTTAATGTGCTTAATTATATCGATACATGTGTTTTGTTAATTAGGAATTTGTACTGGGCCAAAAAAAGAGTTTTTTAGTTGTTTCTGCAAAGACATTGTGTCTCCAGAGAGGGCGTTATTTATGGCCACAGATGACTCACAGTACAGGTTTGTTTTTTGTATTATACATTGCTTCATCAAAACTTGGATGATGTGGTATAGGGCTATGATCGAAAAATTTTACAAAAAGTTGAAACTCAGCAAGGCAGAGTAGGAAATATTTAAAGTATGGCAATAACGCATTTATCTAACTAGGAAACCCTCGGTTAATTTAGACTCTAGGCATCTCCTCATTCCTTAAAGGTTCTGGTGCGAAAATACAAAAATCATTAGATAAAACAAATACTGCCAGATGCCTAAAAATGAAACATGTTTGTAATATAAGTACAAAAGAAGTACAAATAAAAGTGATGATGATGATGATGATGATGATGATGATGATGATGATGATGATGATGATGATGATGATGATGATGATGATGATGGAATAGTATAGTAGCTGGCGTACATGGTTATATAAGGGCAGATCTCAAAAACACAGTTAAATTAATTTTAATGATTCATTGACAGAAATTGTTAAAGAAAAAGTGTGTCGAAGAGGTCTTGTAGCGTGTGATTTCAATAATGTTTTTGTTTTGCTTTAAAATTGAAGACATTTCGCCATCATGCTCCATGCGGCGCCTTGTAGGAGCTCTCAACAGTTGCTAATGATGTCAAGACCAAATTAGAATAGCGTGATTTGTCTGCTAGGTGTTCTTTTCATAATTTACAGTATTCAACGAAATATTTATATTAATTACTTTTTGTTGTCTTATTGCTTAATTAGGTTGAGAATAATGTCATTCGCAACTGTTATCAGTCCTCTTTCCTTGCTTAAAATAACTGTCGGTCAAATTGGTTCCTTGACTGAACAAACACTTGTTAAATAGTTTTTAAACAGCTGTTGAAGTGAATCGGTGGGTAGATGAAGTTATTTTAAGTTGAAATGTTAAATCGTCTCCGTAAAGAAAACACGAAGGTGACAAGCGTTAGACCTTTGCGTGACCGACTATAAATCGGCCATAAAGCACGACAATGGAAATGACTTAATTGCAAATTACTCTAGAAAAAAAAAGATTTGACCAAAATGAATAACTTTTTGTTTCCCAGATGTGCTTGAAATTTGTGTATGATAAATAGTTTTTTAAAAACCAAAACGAAGAAAAGGATGACAAACTCAGGCTCAAAAATCAAAGAAAAACAATTAGTTGTAGTTTAAAAAACAATGTGGAATATTAAAGAGACAACAATACTTATCAAACGTTTTTCAAGTTTTCTTTTCAAGTCATTTGTGATTTTTGTCAAATCTACAGTGCATTACCCAACTCGTATTTCGCACCTTATTCATTGAGGGACGACAAGAAGCCACACAACACCAGGCAAGACCAGGAGCCAGAAGAGAAGCAACTGGTAGAAATACAAGAAGATATTACAGACGAAGAACTGCTAGCCGCGGAACAGGCTGTAACAGCAAATACAGGTTTATATTCAGTACTGGTATATGGGGTATTGCTTTTAATTATCAGTTCACACATATATACAGTATGATCCAACAAGCTTCTCATGAGTCATAATTAATAACTTTTCATTAACTTTCCTTCCTTAACACAACCAGCCTTTACACTAACATCTGAGCCATCTCCTCAATAATTTAACTTTAAATAAATAAATGGAAGATTTGAAATGTTATAAAAATTATTATTACTAATAAATTATAATAAATTAGTTAAATTAAGGGTTAATGCTGGATGTGAGTGGCTTGTTTACAAATACATCCACGTGCTGCCGACACAATGAACGAGAAATTTGAATAATGCACGAAGCGAGTGGGTGTATTTGTAAACAGACCACTAACTGAAAGCCATTAGCCTTTTAATATGCAATCTGAGTTCACTGCATTGCAAATCGCGATACATGACTTAACGGACAAGTTTGAAGTAAGAATTTGAACAAACAAGAATCTTTGAATTAAATAGGTACATAATTAGAATTGTGTAAGCTCAAATAGAATAAAATAGAAACCACAAAAAGCTTTACATAAAGAAAGATTAAAAAAATAGAACTTTTAAAAATTAAGGCGAAGAACATTATTTTCAGTAGCAAGTGGCAAAGCACTCAATGGAATTTGACAAGCCGTAATTGAACTTTAACAAATTATCTTATTTTAAAATTCATCAGTAGTCCTTCGGGAAGTACGTTCAATGTTTTAATGAAAATTAGAAGAACCCAACCAGTATTTAAAGCCTTTACACATGTCGTCCTCAGGACTCAATTACAAAAAAGTCAGGAATCTGCATGTTTTTGCTTCCAAATGTTCGCCAGCATAAAACAAACCAATTTCAATGATTGTAAATCTGGTTTTCAGTAAATCTTGTAAATAATTCAGTTTTAAGAAAACATACCGAAAAACCGATGACTAAAAAAGGTAGCAAACTGCTTCACAAGAAACCCAAACTTCAGACTTGTCTAAAAGGCGAGAAAATGACTGTACATGCGCCAAAAAGCCCGCCAAGTTAAATAACTTGAGTGTATGTCCTTATAAATGGCAACTTTCGCTGGAGTAAAAGCTCAATAAAAATAATTTTGATGCATACATTCACTGGTTTGAATTTATTGAAGACTCGGCCATGGTTAAACCAAGAAACAAAGGTTAAAATTTATAACTGCACGGTCGTGCTGGTTAATGATAGATCAACCTAAATCACGTGTTCGAGTTTGACCAATTGCATGCTCGATTTTTTTACATTGAACGATGGTTGCTTATTAATAATTATTAGTTATTATTTGTTAAAAGGGGTGAAGGTTTGAGTTTTTATTACAGCAAGTTCATGGAAGGAAGTTCATGGAAAGTTGTTTAAAGTTGGTTCAATTTTAGATGTAACGGAACAAAAAAAGATAAATAACAAAGAAATCCTGTGTTTTTGAGCAAAACTGTGCACCTTTTTCTAAATATTATTTCAGTAATGCTGCTACATGTGAAACTAATATACCTATTTTTTTACCTTCGTGATGTGTCAGGTAATCAAGATTGTGTTTATATTTTAAGGAAAAAATGAAAAGAGTTCGGCAAAGAAAGCTAAAAGCCATTAAGCATTAGTATTGAAACCTTTAATATCAAGAATTTAAAAAATTTACTATTGTACTATTGCAAATCCTGCCTTCTACTTTGCTACTGTACCCATCTATTATCTGCCTATAGTAGGTGTGTAGCGAATAGCCATCTTTTTAATGCTTAAATATAACAAACAGACTGCACTTTTCTCTGAGGTTAAGCTCAAATGCTTAGTTTTAACTGTTAATTAGAAATCCCTTTAATTGCAAAAACCCACTGTCCTTAGATTTGTTCAAGATCTAAACGAACGTCCTCCAACAGGTGCACATCGTTTGAACGCTTCCGTAGTAAATGTAGTCAATCTTTCCACAGGGGAGGTGACAGTTAATTCAGGTCCCCGTACTGAGACTGACAACCCTGGTACTTCAGTTGGAATTTCGCCAGCCGTTTCTAAGGAAATCTTTGATCAGCAGGTAGAGAAATGAAGCCACCCCGAAGTTATACTATTGTCACACTCATTAATTATTAATGTGTAAGCAGCCAGACTGTAGATTAACTATTTATTATTTATTAGTAATTATTATTGCATTGTATTATTACATTTAGTTACATTGTTTTTTCAGGCACGGCCCAACAAGCTGTATTGCTTTAATTATTACCGTTGTAAATAAAGTTATTTATTTATTTATTTGTTTGTTTATTGTCGGCTCCTTTTATATCCCATGTATATGATACAGTAAGAGAAAGATAGAAGAATTGTTTTCTCGAAACCCTAACTCCAAATGGCGAGTGTGCCATCAATTTACACTAAAGTTCATTTGGTAGAACAGCCTCCGGGAATAAAAACCTTTTAAGCAATTTAATGGAAATTTTGATCACTAGAATAAAGGAAAAAAAATTGAAAAACTCTGTTTACGGATTTGTGCCTGCCTTGTGCAAAAAATTTAGGTCGTGAAGTAAGTTATTTTTAATATTTATTTCCATTTTTCCTTTAACATTTTGTCAACTTTAGAATGCAAAAGATTAAATACTTACAAACATTACGATGTGGGTAATTTGTTAGCTATTGAAGCTGCAAATAAAAAATTGCCACTCAGTCTATAAAGAACTATGAATACATGTCAGCCTTCTCAAAATGTTTCTGAGCAGCAGGTTATATTAAAGTTGGAGGCGGTTTGGTTGCTGAAGGCAACCTTTCGAGCGCCTAGAAACACGTCCCGTATTGAATTGACACGAATATGAAGCGAATTGACTTAAACAATTGCCATGTCCATCATTAATTTGTGTATACTTTGACCGTCGGAGCGAGAAGTTCATAGGAAGACATCTTTTAGAAAACT
>JAOBBB020008495.1:0-22500 GCA_025331005.2 Zoanthus gigantus | reverse complement strand
GTTGTTGCAGGTACAGTTGTTTCACGTACAAACGTGTTTAATAAAACATAATTTGGGTAAAGATATTGTAAAACCTGTTTTTAGGTAAAAGTTTGAATACACATTTAAGGTTCATATAGGCCGAATAAAAAACAAAAATCAAAGAATATGTTCAGAACATATCCGACTCTAGTTAGCGGACAGAAAAACCTTTATATTTCATACACTCCAGAAAAGTCATATTTATTTCTCAATCTTTGCTAGGGCAATATTTCCAATTGCAAGTTTTCCCGAAAAATAATTTGCAGTTTTCATATGTTAAGCAATATCTTTTAGACAAAATGAGATCATATCAAATTTTATGTTTCGCAAAGCCAAAACGTAAGGCAACTGGATATCACTGCTATATCCGCCATGGCTCAATCCCGTTAATTTATGCAAATAGAAAATACAAGCAAATGTACACACAATACTTGCAGTTATTTCAGGCTGAAATCATAAGAATACTTAGTCTCGTCCCAAAAAGTTCTCAGTGAACTCATGTCATTGAAAATGTCAGTTTACCAAGCTGATTTCTCATAGTTGCTCACCTAGTACTAGGTTGAGAAATTGAAATCCTCCTAAAATCTACCCTCTGATTCTCGTAAGAAGGTTTAGAATTCGCTATATTTTCTCTACAAATCTTGTAATATTTTATCTGAATGAACTATAACTATACAAATTTGGTGAAAGAGAAAAGAAGTCCCGATATTTGTCATTAGTGAAGCATCTATCTTTTCGTAAGGGCTTATATATTCACCAAATATTTAGCAGTTACGAATGGTAGAACTAATTAATAAAGTTCAAATTCAAGTTCTTTATTTGCCAGGAAAAATATATACATATAAGTTCAAAAGAAAACTTATGAAATGGAAGGTTTATGATTTTCCAAGCGAGGAAGCTCATTAAAAACCACAAAGCTTATTCGCATGAGCTGCATTATTTAGGAATATATATGCAGAATATAGATGCAGTTATTGTGAGGACTTATTAAAACTAGAGATAAATTTATAATAAAAAGGAAGCAAAGCAACGATACAAACACATAATTACATCACAAAAGGCGAGAAGAAGCAAAACCAGCATATAGTACTTAGCTAGAAGGAGAAATGCTTTCAGTCTAGATTTAAAAAGTGAGATGGAAGCCGAGTTTTGAATTTTATTGCCTAAGGAGTTGAAAAAGTTTGGACCCCTAAAACGAATAGCAAATGATCGAATATTAGTTCTTGCTGAAAACACGTAAAATGTATTAGAATTTTTGATGTTGTAAGAATGAATGTTACTTGTCACAGTAAACATTCCTTCAAATATGTTCGGGAGAAGACCTTTCTTTAATATAGAGATACATAAACTTGCCTACAGTATAGGAAACAGATAAATCTCAGGAAATTTTAATATTTCAAGATCTTTGAGAAAAGGATCAGTATGACCATCTAAAGAGTTTTTGGAAATAATTCCAATGACCCTGTTTTGAAGAATTAAAATTCGATTAAGGTTGTAAATGTATCAAGTAAAGGCCCCAAAATTGAACCCTGAGGTACGCCACATTTGATTACGTGGCGAGAGGAACAAGTCTCGATTACCTGAGGAAATTGCCGTCTGTTTTTCAGATAACTAACAAACCATTCATGTGCCACGCCCCTGATGCCATAATGAAATAGTTTCTGCAATAATATCTCGTGATTTACCGTATCGAAGGCTTTGGATAAATCGATAAACATACCAACAGTAATATCTTTGTTATCAATAGCTGCAGATATCTTACAAAAGAGTCAAAGCTTATTCTGTTGAATGGTGCTTACGAAATCCGAACTGATTATCAGAAATCATGGTTAAATACTGCAAGAGACAATTATAAACAACTTTTTCTAAAATTTTTGAAAATGCATGCAGCAAGGAAACAGGTCTGTAATTAGTAAAAAGCGAGCTATCTCCCGATTTAAATAAAGCAAATGGTGGAGACAAAACTGCGCGCAAAAAAATGCTGAGAAGAAAACTTGAAAGTACGACACATGACAGAAACAAGCTAAAAAGAAGGTTAGTCACAAGTGAACAAGAAAAAAGTAATTTGGATCAATTACTTACAGAACATCTGGCTTTGTGTAATTGTACAACGGAGGAACTTGCTCAATTAACCAAACTATTCTATGAAGAATGATAAAAGTGCAATGCTTGTGGGATGTGGCTATAAAGATGAACTCAAGTATAGATAGCACAAACGTGCTAATAGCTAACTTGAAGTCACTATATTGGACGCGATGGCCACGTTGGTAGCGGGCTTTACCCTTTAAATTACCATAAAAAATAGTGAGCCTGATTGCTAGCATGCATGGACAGCTGTTTCGACCTTTTAATTTAGGCCTCATCAGCATGGCATAGCTAGCAAACAGGATCAGGTTCCCAAAACAAACATATTAAGTGATGGTAAAAGCACAATGCTTGTGGAATGTGGCCATAAAGATGAACTCAAGTATAGATAGCACAAACGTGCTATTAGCACAAAGTAAGTAAGTAGTTTGTAAGGACAAATCTGACGCTCTTCATCGAATTAGAAAAAAAAAACATTTCTGCACTAAGGAATGCTCAGAGGATGGTGCAAAGAAGTAAGACAAAAATGTTTGATAAGGATTGTCTTTGTCAACTGACAAGGAGAATACTATCGCTGAGTTGACATTGGAAAATATAATGAATGCTCAGGACTGCGTCAAAGAAAATTAAATTTACAAAGTTTGTCATGAAACATGACCAAAAGGATATATGAGTCGGGGGAATCTTATTTGCTAGATTTGGTCCAAAATTAGAAAAATATTTACAAAACAGTTCAGCAATTTGTTTGGGGTCAGACAATTCCTTACCATCAACCTCAAAATATTTTGCAAGCGTTTTAATTTCTTTTTATGATTTCTATTAAGAATTTCATTGAGCAACCCAACTCTGTTTTACATTAAATTTGGTTTCCTCTATTCTTTTCTTGTAAAACAATTTCTTAGCCTGATCCTAATAATGTGGTTAAGCATTTGCAAACGAGAAGCCTGAACAAATAAACTTTTCATTAAACCAGTGACTTCTGCATGCAATACCGCAATACCGGTGCTGCGATCTAACCAAAAGAGCTACGTAAGTATAGATAGCACAAACGCGCTAGTAACTAAAGTGAAGCCACTATATTGGGTACTATAGTCACATTGGTAGCGGGCTTTACCCCTTTAAACTACCATAAAATATAGTGAGCCTGTTTGCTAGCAGCCATGGACAGCTGTTTCGGCCTTTTTAGGCCTCGTCAGCATGGCATAGCTAGCAAACAGATCTAGACTCTAATATTTCTACTTTATTAAATGATACGTTTATCAAACGCTTCACATCAATATAAAATAATACATATGTAATTAATACAATTTGAATAAGAAAAGTTATATACAAATAAAATAATACTAAATGATTTATATGATAAAATAATTTCAAAAGTACAGGTGGTCACGTGGGCTAAGGTTCCTCCCCCCCCCCCCCATAAAATATAAGTTGAAGTTGATCTTTATCTAAAGAGCTAGGAGACCACAGCAGGTCAGTTAAAAATATATATTTCAAAGTACAACCTGTCAAGGCCTTTTCTCAAGTTTTAAATCTTTGTTCATTGTTAGCAAGAAAATGAAGAAATAACGTTTGCATTCAACCATTAGCAAAGCTTGGGTTACCTGTGCAAATTCAAACACCAAAGCCGGTCAGCGGCAAGCAAGGAAGTATAGGGAAGTAACAGGAGGAAAACCGGCCGGACGAGCAGAAGAGCTACCATGCCTGAAAGTGCGGGGAAAAAGAGGTTAACATCAACGGTAGTAGTTTCTAGTTCTTTTAGACGAGAACAAGAAAAAAGGTGCGCGTTTTATTTAATTTTTTAACTTATCTATTTGAAGAAAGCTTTAGATCCACTAGATTTAAGTGCACAATTTGTGTCAGGTATGCGGTGCAATCTAAAAAGACAACAGTTGAGTTTGATAGACAATTTAAATTAAAAAATTAAAGTACTTTTCAAGTTAAAATTGCAGTTATTACTAGCTTCGAGTTTATATGAACAATTGAAGGTCTTTTTAGCAACCGGCACAAGCACAATGATTCAGTTATTGACCGCAATCAATTCCGGCTAATCCATCAATTGGTAATCAGTGATGTTATAAAAACAGGACTAGCTTTATACATAGTTTATCTCTCAAAATTTCAAAAAACGCAAATAACAGCCTTACACCATTAAGATGTAACAACTCATTTTCCTTCTTGTTGTTTGTAGCAAGAATAATAATGCAGTTATATAATAAGTTATCTGCTTCATAAAGAGGTTGCAGAAAATTGTACAATCCCATGCAAATTTTGAGTTGATTTGTTATTTCGATTTGTATGTATGTATATCAATCGGTAATGATCTAGTATGGAAGCAAATAGATATGATATTTTACAAATTAATGGAAGAGAAAGGATGGTTAATAACTAGTGTTTCAGTGATTACTGATCATTGTTGATCCTAAAATAAAATAAAACATCCTTTGTCTTGTTTGGGGAATAGTGTAACACTCCCATGTTTTATCAGTAAACCAGGTAATGGGCAGCGGTGAACCAGAGCAAAGTTTGATACTATAAAACAAAAGTGTGTTTTAGAAACTTTTTGTATTGGTTGATAAATGAATAAATATATGTTTGGGACTGAATGGTTAACTTTTGAAACTCCACTCAGAATGCTGGAAGTAGCTATTCTGTGCCTCTAAAAATCAAAAATTTTCTGGGAGCATGCCCCCATTCTGCCCTAGACGTCTTGTGCCTTCAGTGCTCGACTCTGCCCCCAATCTCACTCCATAACAAAATAATATCAAAGTTGAGAGGTCTACCTTTGGCAAATGACAAACTAAACATTTTACTAAAAAACATACCACTCAAATCATTTAAACTTATGGGTGCAAACATTATGGCTGCTTGCATTGAGTTGCATGGACACGTGATTAGCCAGCAAGGCTCTGAGATAGAGAAATAGACAAGATTAAAGCAAGCTGGCCTGGTTACTAAGTCAGATCATTTGATTAAGAATTTTCAGGGTCCGAGGAAATGATAAAATTATCTTTTTCTTTGATTTGTTTTATTGAAAATGTTTTCAATTTTTCTTTTGAGACTTTTAATAATTGACTTCTGCATGACCAGTTAGTCAAGATGGTTTTTGGTTACAATGATAATTTATATCACATGCTTACAGGGACAAAGAAAGGTCAAAGGATAAGAGAGAGCGTAGATATCGAGTTCATCACTCATCCACTGATGATGATGATAATGAGTATAACAATAGAAGAAAAAGAAGGGATATTAAAGCACATGGGCAGCAAAGAAATGAAAAATATGATGACTCATTTGATGATGATGGTGATGATGATGAACAGAACCGCAACAAATACTTCAATGAAAGAAATTTGCAGAGAGAATTTAGAGATAACTGGAGAGGTACAGAAAAATAAGGTTGCAATATGATAACAATAGAATAACTCTTAGATACTTAAAAGTTTTTTTAAAATGTTTAGATTTTGTGCCAGTAGTCACTTGAATCAGTGCATCAGAAAATGTAGATTGAAATGTTTTTATATTACTCTAGAATGTTCAACATAACTTCTAATGTATGAAATTATAGTGTATAAATTCCTAAGGTTTTATAAATCACTTTTACTTAAAGAATAATTCCTGGTTTCCTCAATAATATTATTTTTAATGTCTTTTATAGTAAATGTAACATGTAATGTATATGGCATGGTAAATATAACATGGTTTAATCTTATATAAGAATTTTATAATTATATTATAGTCAAGATATAGTGTCTTTTTACTGTAGGTTATTAATACATAATTGTAATATGATAGATCTGTCGATGCTATCTTAACCTAATTATTGTCTGGGGGGGGGGACACACTTGGGTCAATTTTTGCTGGGTTTGTGCTGCTGGCCTCTCAGAACCCCTACCCCATTATAGTCTATTCTGTGGCTGATTATAGACCCCAACATAGTCACTTTTGGGCAAATCCAAACTATTGTGCAAGTGAAGTGAAAGCATTTAATATAGATACATAGAACATACCTGATGAATAATATCTTGATTAATATATCCAGACAGGAGGAACAGGAATCAAAGTGCTTCACTGAATCCGATACAGACTCGAAGAATTGTTACGGAACATGATCCCATGCCAAGGGGACAGACCAATACAAGGGATAGAAGACGAGTTGTTACAGAAGATAATCTCAATCCAACAGATGTTCCACGAGGAAAAAGATACTTTCTGGTAAGTTGCAAGAGTAATTTGGACTAAAATAAATATTTTCTTAAAGACATGAATCATGTTTGTTGACCAAAATCAAGTATTCTGATTGGTGAAGTGACTACACATTAAGAAACATTGTTGTTTGCAACAACAAAGAGTCCTTGCCATTTTCAAGTCTGATATCGCATTAAGATTTTGACTAGTAAGACCAACAGGCACTGCTGATCCAACCAAGTGGATAGATGGCTGCTTATGGGAGCTTGCCCAGCTAATGAGAAATACAGTATCGCATTGGAAATACAAAAAATAAATGACATTTTTGTTTTATTGTACCCAATACTGTACAACCCTGCGATATAATGACAATAATTGAATAGTATTACTGTATACTGAAGTAGCAGGACTTTCCCTTGGTGATTTCTAAAAAAACAAATTATAATTGCAACAAATATCTGCATATTCAACATTGATAGCTTCAACAAAAAGTAGTGATACAGTTTAAAATGTTTACGACCTGTTTGGTGTTCAGTCAGGCTTCAGTTTATATTAGTCTGGTTAGTTACGATAGGTAACTGCAGATAGAAGACGGCTTCAAAGATTTAAGTTGCAAGCTCATCAAGACATCTCTTAGGTGTGTGATGGCTTGTGACAGTTTTTTGTTTCCCTGCCAGTCAGAAATCCAACAACAACTTTGAAAGCTTGAGTGCACTTTTCACTGAACTGACTTCTGGATTCTTTATTTCTTCAGACTCTTTAATTGACTCTTAGTCACTTGATTCAGTCTCCTTTAATGCCCCAAGGATATCCTTACAAATTTTACTCCCTCCAGCTGGGCAGTGTTGTGTCGATTGGAGGAACATTGGCGAAGGATACATTTAGATCTGGAAATATGTGAGGCAAAAGCTCCTCAATTGCAAGCAACTCTTCACCAGCCATTGGATCATCGTCCATCTCCATTTCCTAGTCTGGATACATTCCAACATGCTTAGAGCACTTGAGATTACTTCTGATGGTACCTCCTTCCAAGTGCTCACCATCCATTTTATTGCTATCGGAAGCTTAACAGACTTCACAATTTTGCTTGCCATCTTCTTGCCATCAATTTCACTTGCAATGTGTAGCAGTAGCTTTCATTTATAGTACATCTTCAAGGTCTTTATTATTCCAGCATCCAGAGGCTGAGTGCATGAGATGGTGTTTTCGGTAAGAACTCAGTTTGAACATTTGAGAACATTATACCCTTCGGGGAGCTAGGGTGACATGATGTACATTGTCACGTAACAGGATAATGTGCCAGTTTTCATGCTTCATCTTGCTATTGAGCTTAGTAGGGACATTGGTCATTATTTCAGTTCTCATCCACGCTTTGTCATTATTAAAATATTGAGCTCCACAAGGTCATGAAATATATTGCAACTTGGTAAAGCAGCAGGGCTTTCGGCTTTTGCCAATGAGGATAGGGCTTTCATTGACACCAGCAGTATTAACAAAGATGGTGATGGTAGTGCTTTGTTTGGCATTCTTTCCTCCTTGACAACGCTTCAATTCCAGTATAATTTGTTATAAGTAAACTCTGTCTCTGCCTTGGCTAAAATCGAAACTTGAGTGCCTTAGCTACAGTGTTGTGCTGACAACGTAATTCCTGTCACAAGAGCATACACATGTAAGTGGTGTTTCGAAATGTAACTGGATGTGGATGACAACAAAACAAACATTGAAATATGGTATTGTAACTGCAGCTGCTGTAATATTATTGTGAAGAATGGCGATTTGTGAAGTTAATTGATAAAAACAAGATACAAAGGTTCTAGTTAATAGGATTTTCTTAGGGGTGTCCGCTTACGGGAGCTTAAAAACAAAGAAAAAGTCTAAGCTGTAATCTCTGAAAGTATCCGTGGCCGCTTACGGGAATGTCAGCTTACCAGAATGTAAAATTACAGCCTGAGTTTATATGGGAGTTCAAACAGGGTTTTAAACAAGGCAGCTGTAATTAGAGCTGTCTGCTTACGAGAGTGTCCGTTAAGAGAGCTTCGACTCTACAATGCAAATGCAACCAAATATAGATCAGTTTTACAAATTGATAAGTTTTACACTGTAGTGAGAAGAATTTTTGGTGTAAATCTTATCAATCTGTAAAACAGTTTCTGTAAAAACACCGACTCAGCATTCCATTCAGGTATAGATCAGGGAAACAGGAGGCCCTATGCAAGAAAGAGTAAAAACATTGCAATATATTAAATGAAGACTGAAGTAGCAGTAAGCAGTTGAATGTCAGATAAAGTCCAAGTGTCTACATGTGAGACAAAGAGGAAATATTTATATTATACTGAAGACCTTAAATTTACATTCATTCTGACTCCATTAGAATGAAAATATTTTCTTAAATGTCATTGACACTATCTTCTAATTGAACTCCTTGTACAATGTTACAAGAACTCTGAATATGGGTTTATATTCACTTGTGGTAACAGGCCCGTAGGCTGGTTTTTGCATGGGTGGGTTCTTTTTCGCTTAAAACGGACCGTTCAAAGATGGACGTTGGGTTCCAGGCTCAGAAACAACCAAAAGCCAACGGTGTACTGAAATATTTCTTCACTAAACGGAGTGAATACAAAAGAAAACTAAAGCGTCGGGATTTGGAAGCCGCCACAGATCCCAACTAATTATATGGTTTCAGTAATTTTTTTTATACATGCGAGACATGTTTTAAGCAGGTCAAATTATTTGTGATTAGGCCACCGAGCGAACCTTTCCAGGCAGCCTACGGGCCTGAATTATGCAATGTGACTTCTTGTTGTTGTACGCATGTACCATCTATACTTGTGATTAACACTAAGTCAACATCCCATAAGCATACGCTTTCATTAATTCTCAAAAAAGTGTAAAAATTTAGTCTTTTGCAAATGCACAATCATTTATACAACGTACAAACATTCAGATAACTCATTCTAAAATTTTCTTTGTAACTGAAGAAAAATTTCCGTGCAAACAAAACGAGAAGATAAACTAAATCTTATATTTATTAGTTTTAATACCTTTCCGCGACTTCTTTAATCTTTTAGTTATGCCCAGTTGCCACATTTAGCGACAACACGGACGTGTAGTATTGCCCGCTCAAAGCGCTTAGTCATAAAATAATCCTCACGTATTGCTCTCTGAAGTGCCCGTTCCCGGTATCATTGCGAAATGCATCACGGTTCTTCAGCCAATCAGACGCGAGCGCAGGAAGGTGCATCACGTAGAAGCTTAATTGACAGATACCGCGTTCTAAGCTAATAAATCAAACTGCAAACAGCGGAACGGCCTCAGTCGCTCAGTGATCTTTACGGTGAAAGTTTCAATCATTCTGAGTTGAGGAGTTTTACCCAGATAGTTCGGGTTTTCAAGTTTACAAACGATGTAATGAACATGATTTGTTTTTATGCCTTTGTTTACATATTAGGGAAATTCCGACATTTTCTGATGAGTGTTACTTGTCTCTACAGAACAAAAACGTTTGCAGACTGACGCCCGTACAGTGCAAGACTACGCTCAAGAAATTAATTTTGACTACAAAGAGCAAGAAAGATACGTCGGAGAAGTGAGTTGACATTTCACTGATTTAGACTTAAATGTTTTTAAGATATGCTTCGAATCCAGCATCATCTCTCTGAAATTTTCTTATCTTATCGTGGGCCGGTATGCCTGCTACGTGACAGCCCGAGGCAATGTTTACAGTTGTCGCGTAAGTCTCATCTTGTAACTATTAGATTTAACCATGTTCATTTACAACCATCGTCCGGAAAGCTGCGTAGCTATTCATTTAGTAACGGTTTGTCGGCATATAAAATATTTTCAATTTTTTCTCGTTTTACTTTATAAAATGTGAACTCGTAACAAAACAAAATAATGTCTTATCAAGACAACGCATTTCCGCTAAGAAACCCAGAGTTAAGCATTTGAATTTTTCATGCAAATTAATACATTTTTTTTTCTCGTTGTTTTCATGATAAAGCATGTGCGGTTGTGCCTTAATAAACCGTATCAATATTTGCAACGATTTTAAAAAGAATGACCCGCATTCATTGATTCAAACATTGATGTCTGGGTCAAATACAAGTTCCCAGTATTTTTCGTAAACTAAACTGAAAAATATTGGTTTTAGAATTACCAGGTTTTAGAGAGGCACAATGTCGTGTTCTCCAAATGTTTGAAATAGCTACACTTGCTGCGGACGTGATGTTTAGATACTTGTAAACCGCGAGGTCACACTCTAGGTCTCGTGTACAAGAATGCGAAACGATTTCAAGCTGGGATGATTTACCACTGGTTGAAAGAGTGGAAAACTGATAGAAAACACCCTGCTACGTTGTTCTAAGTTTTGACTTTTAAAAATGCTTAAAAAACTGAAAAGATCTAGCTTTAAAACAAATCCAAACGCGCAGTTTTATGGAAAAACTGAATCGAATAGTTCGATACATATTGACGGGTGATATTTCTTTGTTTTACCGGAGGTAATACAATTAGTTTCGAAAAAGTTCCTTCTGAAGATTTTTATCAGCTAGAAATTGATTATTTTTAGGAAAATTCAGCCTTAATTACAGTAAGTTTGTCTATTTCTATTGTATTGTATAGCGCATTTTAACCAGCTTTTCTTCTTAAAATAACCCAAATGTTGTTTAAGCGACCCAAAAAGCACATAGCCGGGGTGTGCAGAATTTAATATCTAGCATTGCATTATAATTTGCACTGTGCTGAAGATTCGTATCCATTCATCAAAAATTTGTCTAGTCTTTTTTCGCAATTTCAAGTTCAAAATTTTCTAATTTTCAATGCCACATTGGCTAGGCTGTCTTTGGAATCTTTTTCACCGCATGCTTTATCTTCATTACTGTGCAACGATTATGAAGTTTTAGCTACAACTGATATATATCTACAAAGAGCCAGTCCTAATTATATCGGTGTATCAGTGTTCTCACGGCACCAACAATTTTTGCCGGCATATTTTCATTTGAAACAGCAATATCATCACGAACACATTTTAAATTAAAACTGTTTTCTTCTTTAGTTCGTTATTTTCTTAAAAGATTTTACATACCGTTTTGTGGACGATTTTAAATATTTTATGAATTTCAACCTTAAATGTTCTTATGTTAATGAAGTAATGATTGTGTATTTCTTCAGAAGGAAAATTTGAGTTCTGCCTTACATGCTGCGCATACTGTCTATTTAAAGTATAGTTGCCTGATATTAACGCCTAGCTGCAAACTTTACAAGTATAAAATAAGTGAACAATCAATACAGAATCAGTGGAAGTGTCCGCCAACCGGCCAAGTAACTCAAAGTACTAAATGGCCGGTAGTCATATTATTTCTTTTTTAAAAAATAAAGGTTTTAGAAACTAAAGTCAATAAAAATTATTCCTGTGTATTGATAAAGAACCATCATGGCATTAAGCCGGTTTACGAGTAAAAATCGGTTCGTAGTTTACGTCCGACACACTCGCTACTGATACTTGTCTAGTTTGGCCGACGCAACCGAAGTACAAGTGAGTTTGTTAGGAACAATCGGAGCAGTAACATAGACAATAAAATAGGTAATCGATGTTTAAAATAATTTTACAATCATTCTTTATCTAGAAAGGACAGAATAAATTCCAATAGTTTTCACCGTTAATGCGTTTCTGAAAAGAAATTCGGATTGCCCACAATTTGATGTTTTGTCACTTTTGAGTTGCTTGACCCGTTGGCAAGCGGTGCCTGGCTATTAAAAACTACGAACCGATTTTCACTTCAAATTCCGGTTTGGAATCGCTTGACGGTTCTGTATTAATAGAGGAACAATATAGAAACATTTTATGTCACTTGATTTTCGTTTGTAAAACCTCTAATTTTTGGCTGGCTGTCGGTCATTTAGACACTTCCTTACAGAATGCCCCGCCACTCCTGTAACCGAGCTTATATTTTTAAAGAAGCCACGTATGTACAGCAACAAATTACCGACAGTTGCGGCTTCTTCTAATTCTGTAGTTAAGCTGAGACACTTTTTACTTAGAAAAACTATAGAGGGTGTTCCGCTTACAAAATTTAGCGGCATGGCACCATTCACTGATATGTTTCGCATTTCTACAGCCTCGCATTCTTATTAAAAGAGAAATTTAAACTTAGTAATGGCTTGTAAAGACGCGAGGAGAACCAAATTTTTGTTTCAAGTGTTGAAAAGGTGATGAATTACAGATTTTCATGTTTGAACATTTTAAAGTTTCTTCGGCTTACATTGTCATTGAAGAACGGGTTTCATTATCACGAAATTAAATACAAACACAACAAACTCAAAGTATCGGTAATATTAAACGGTGACCATCTATTTTAAGACGTAAAACCTAATTCAGTATTGATTCTAAAAAAAAAAACGTTTTTGACGAAAGTTGCATAAAGACGTTCCTATGAAATTTATGAATGAAAAGTAATTCAAGATCATTTTTATTTTCGACATTGTAACAAGCGAATTATGATAAATACTCATTCGACGTCTGTGTTGCAGCCATGTTTGCTACCATCTGGTTGTTGAGCCGCCCTGGCAAAATGTCAATTGAAAGCCTGTAAAATTCGTGCGACGGTGCACTCTTTTGGTTTTATGATAAGAACATCTTTGTCCTTAAATATTTTGGGGATTTAAGCTTCAAGTTGTCTAAAGATGTGCTTTAAAGTATATTAAATCATATATATTTGACGTACACGTTACTATTATGAGTATCTAAGAAGATATGGACTTTGATATTTGACTGTACGCTTTTTTTAGAACCAGTAACTTTCGGCTGAGGCCGGGCTGTTCTTAACTTTTTGACGATTTCAGCCTAAAATTGTTCTTAAATTGTTCTTATTTCTTGATATTTCCAAACAGCACTAAATTTCCCGGAACGGAGTAGTTATACCATAATATTGTTACAAAACTGAAAAGATTTCAAACAAAACGTTTTGTCATACCGTATCGTACACTATGCAACGCGTAGGAGCATTCAAGTTTTTGTTACCATTTTCGACTGCTTTTAAAAAATGAAAAAAGCAGTTAGAAATATTATTATGAACTTACATGTACATCTCAATCTGTGTGCAAAAATTAAATAAAATTCTTAAATTTGTCTGATGAAAATTTCAGCCTGATGATTCTTTTTAGCTTGTTCTTAAATTGTTGTTAACTCTCAGCCTGGGTGTTCTTATATTTATAAAGTTTGTTCTTATAAAAAAACGTGTATACAATTAGAGTAAACGAGAAAATTGTACAGCAAATTGTTCTTCTATAATTTCGTTTTCATGTATTTTACTCTAATTGCAAACAATGGCCCAATTCACAGCATTAGAAGACGAACAAATCGTCTCAACGGACAAATTGTCTGATGATTTGTTCGTCTACTGTGAATTTAGATCGGAGTTTGTTCGACTTGTTCGTCTGGAAAAACAAATCGTCTATGAAAAATCGTCTTCCTAGACGGACAAACAGTCGAACAAATTTAGACGATTTTTTCGTCTGAAAATTTGTTTGTCCCGTTTTCACGCTAGACAGTTAGTTCGTCTAAGACGATTTGACCGTCCAGACGTTTTGTTCGTCTTCTAGTGTGAAAACAGCTAATGTTTCCACATTTTCCATGATTTTGTCCCCTAATGGAACAATAAAAAGTTCTTGGCCATCAGTTGGGTTCCTAGTGAGTGTTCTTTGGCCAATTTTCAGCCTGACGTTTTTATAAAAAGGGTTCTTATAAAATAACGACTGTGAGTTTAATCCTTCAAACCTCCTAAAGTAGCTTTTATGTAGCAAAAAACAAAAAAACTCAAAAAAACTTACGCTTTTCTAACGCCAGAATGTTGTTAATATAGTTCTTATTATTATTCAAAGTTTCAAAAAAAAATGGATTAAAAATCTAACACCAGATTAGTGCTATCTCGCTATTGAACAGTCAAGTTTAACATTGATGCCAACATTCAACTGTCAACTGTCTCCAAGCATATAAGATTAATTTTCTGCACAGCACGCATCCGTAAAACTGCAACAATAGTCCTTAAAAACAAAATCCATGTGAAAGGTCTAAATAGCAGTAATTTAACAAGTATTTTAAGAAAACACAAATTTACATGTTTGACTTGTTTGTTAAGAGATGGTTTATGTAACTGAATGTATACAGCTTCCTTGATCCTTAATTTGGTCTTAAAAAGAATTATTAAACATGAAATGTGTTTGGGCGGTGGCTATTTATAAGAAGACGCTGTTTGAGTTCATCGTTAACTTTAGTGAAGTTAGGAAGGACGCTGAATGATCGACAAGTCTTTAAAAAACCAATGTCCAACTCTGCTTTGCGTATCTTTAAGGAGAGCTTCTCAAATTTTCGGACATCAGTTATGTTGATCGTTTCCCCATATTTCGCTGCAATGTCGTGAATCACATTTCCGAAAGGTCTAAATAGCAGCAACCTTATAGCCACCGCCCAAACACATTTTATGTTTAATAACTCTTTTTATGACCAAATTAAGGATCAAGGAAGCTGTATACATTCAGTTACATAAACCATCTCTTAATAAACAAGTCAAACATGTAAATTTGTGTTTTCTTAAAATTCATGTGCCAGAAAAATAAACAGGATGAGGGTATGTTTCAGCCCTTCAAAAAATCGTTCCGTAAGGTTTATCTTATCTTGTCTCCTAAAGCTGTACTTAAAATCGTGTCATTTAAAAACTAATGGCAATGTAGTGCTTGTGGAATGAGGCTTAAATGAAAAACATCAAGCATAATAGCAAACATTTTTTAATTTTAGGTAGTCAATAAATAAAGCGAAAGAATATTTGAATTTTAAAGCAAAAGAAAGATACGAAACGTTTTAGTTTCTGTTAATACACTGTTATCCAAATAATAATATCATATATCATCTTTATACAATATATAGAATTATATAATATATGTGATAAAATTTATTATTCTTTTCTCATTATCATAATCTCAACTTACTTTGAATAGCTTTATGCCTACTGTTGGTAAGAATAACAAAAAGACCTTCACATACTATAATAGATAATTATTGGACAAGGTTGAGCAAAATATCCTGATTTGTCCGTGGCGACCAGATTCATTATTTGCCGAAGCCAAAGGCCTAAATCTGCCTTTGTAAAATCTGGAAAACGAGCCATTTTTTCTAGAGGAGGTCGAAACTATCCATGAATAGTGTAATATATGCAGCTAAACTCCGCCAGAAGGTTGAGCAGAGTCATATTTGCAGGCAATTATTAGTAGGTCACGTGGTGGCCCTTGTGCCAATGAGAAAGAAAATTTCTATCGAATGATAATATGATTTATCTGTTTATTCAGTTTTTCACCAGCTCAGTTCAGTTTATTTATTTTGCCTCTATATACAGTTTTAAATATTATGCGGCTGGCAATAGCTAAGGAAGCCTACAGCTATATTCATACATGAAGCTTATTTGGTAATGAGAAATAAAGAATCGATCAATTAAAGGATAACAAAATATCTCATAAAAATATAGAGTGATTATATGAAAAAGCAAGACTGCCATCTGCTTGGGAGAACTGCAAAAAAAAAATACTACCTTTCTTTGTCAGAAAAAAAGATTAGATCAAGCTATTGTATTGGTTATGAAAAGATTAAT
This sequence comes from Zoanthus gigantus, assembly GCA_025331005.2. Lineage (NCBI taxonomy): Eukaryota > Metazoa > Cnidaria > Anthozoa > Zoantharia > Zoanthidae > Zoanthus > Zoanthus gigantus. The sequence continues at coordinate 6,568 of JAOBBB020008495.1, read as the reverse complement.
TGTGTTATAAAAGGTATAGATTTTATTTCAAATAATTTACCTATGCAACATTTCTTTTTTTTCCCTAGCAATGGTCTGTTACGTTAACAATATCACAACTTCTCCAAGTCCTAGGAAGTTTTGCGAGGTTGTGCCCGATAAGAGTTCATCATGTGATAATCAGGTGATCATTCGACCTTACGAGTCGTGCGACCGCGAGGAATGTAGGGAACTTTTTGCCGAAGGTATGTGGCAACTTGCTAATCCTGCCATGAAGATGACACTGCCGGGGTTTTTACGGTACGCTGGATGTCTTGCAGTACTGGTCGTAGGAATTGCTATGAAGTATTCCTTCGTGATCCTGCCATTGTATGTTGTATTGGTGGCGCTATTTTCTGCATGTCTGTACATCCACATCTACATGGAGTGCTACAAATTTATCAATAGCTGTCTCAACATGGACCTAAAGGACATCCGGAAAAGCTACATGGATCAAAAAGGCTCCCACATGTGGGTTGCAGAACTGAAGGGTCAAGTAGTCGGGATGGTTGGTGTCATCCACACTGAGGACCATCATCCAAGCGTTGTGGAGCTGCAAAGGATGACGGTATCTAGAACCACCCGCCGCCTTGGTATCGCCAAGAAACTTTTACAGAAGTCTTTAACATTTTCCAAGGAGAACGGATACAAGAAGATTATCTTGAGCACAACTGGAGCCCAAACTCCAGCAATATCTCTTTACAAACAGGCAGGATTCAGCATATTTTCAAGTATTCCACATCCGGCGTCCTCGCTTCTCCGTGACCTTCCTTACAACTCTTATGAACTGAAACTCTGAAGTAAAAAGATTTTAAAAAACAAACGATTTGACTTAGAAAAGCGACTTATGTGATTATTATAAGATGGTAATAAGGTTCAGAGTTAAACATAAATGAAAATTCTAACTAACCACTCATACTGTATCAACTTAGATTTACTTAGGTTGTGCGCAAGTTGCCCAAGTGTTTCGCTTTCATGTTAAAATGAGATTCACAAAAGAGGACATGGAGTAAGGTCCATCCCCTGCCAGCCTTTCCTTGAAGTATGACCCTAGTTCTGATTGGGAGTCTCAACCTAGTTTCAATGCTACAAGGATCAGCCCAGATTCTTGTACATTTGTAAGATCAAACGATGTTTGCTCTCAAGATTCATCGATGGCCTCTCCATTTCAGGTTTCTACTTTGGATTTGAAGACTCAATTTACCGATATGGAACTTGTAATACTTCAATATATCTTCTTTGTTGATCGGGTTAAATGATTCATGACACTGAAACAAACTTTAATGTTGGATATTGTGGTTTGAGACGTTAATTTAACTAGTCTGTATATACTGTAAATAAACTCAACCGGACTCAGTCACTGAAGAAACCAGTTTTAAGGTGTTGTCATTTTTAATAGTTAAAAATGGTTATGTCGGAAATACTACATTTGTTGCAGCTGATGAACCCCTACCCTCTGAGTTTGATAAACGTAATTGGCTTAAGAGGTAACTGACTTGGTAGATGGATGGATGGCTAACTCACAGCATGCTAACGCGATATACTCAATACTTTGATAAATTAATATGCTGTAAGCAGATTTTAATGAAAGCAAGTAGAATTATATTCTGGAAGTTCCTTTTTTCTTAGAGCATACCGAACAGGCGTTGATTCTCATTTACCAACCTCGGTAGGATGATACAAATATTCAAATCTCTACAGACCCAGGGATGGAACTGAGGACCTTTAAAGCTGGGGACACACCATCGCTGTCGCCTTGTCGTTGCGGCTCAACGACTTGGCGAGACAGCGACCAAGAAATAATGCAAGACACACTATCGTCGACGATTCGGCAGAGCGATCAAAATTTATATCATATTTCAAGGTCTTTATTTTTCAAGGTCTTTATTTTTCCCTTTACTTGGTCAACTTGTCAACATCAATGCGTTTCTTATACATAATATGGGAATATACTGTAGCAAAAATTTTAGCCGTACGAAATGTGAATTTACCTGAAACATTGTAGCCCATCACTCGCATTTCTTCTGCAATTTTTTCCCACTGATATGTTGGCTTTCATCTTTTCACTTTTATAATCATTCATATACATATCATAAAGGACGGGATACATTCGAAAACTATTGATAAGTGCCTCTTCAAACGACGCCATGTTGAAAACTTCGTAGCAGCGACTCAGCGATTCCATTTGCTCCAGCGAATTCGCTGGAAGGAGCGTAGCGACGCGGCGAAAGCGCTTGGTAACCGCGCAATGTTGTCGCTAGGCCGTAGCGACATGGCGACAGCGATAGTGTGTCCCCAGCTTAAGACAAATAAGAACAACAACAACAACGTTATTAAGTACTCAGATATCTTGCCAACTGCAGCAACCACGCCGCCATTATACAATTTTTGGTGGTAAAGAAAGTCACACAAATATTCAAATCTCGGCATGCATAGCCAGGGATCAAGTCGGGGACCTTGTGATGGGAAGGTAGAGATCTTACTAGCTGCACCAGCCCCGCCAAAATGGACCTTTTCTGAATTAGCCAAAGTACATTCTAGTTTTAGTACAAACATTACCATATTTGGCAACATAAACGATAAATGTTTGTACTGATGCTGGACAAGAATGCAACATGTTCCCTATTTATCTGGATGAAATTGTTTACAAATATTTGTAGTAAACATATTTTGTTTTAATATTATTGTTTTTGAAAAGCAATGATTTGAAATCTAATTTTGAGAGCGGATAATTGCGAAAAACGCCCGGCAAAAGTTTTGAAAAAAATCTGAAAATTGCATTCAAAGATCTGTACGAATCCTGTCCTGTTAATCTTGCCTCTGATATCAGTGAAGTACCTTTTGTCATGTCTTAAAACTACTATATGTAAAATAACTGTTTTACCATATTTTGTAATTTTTTCAACAATCAAATTGAATGCAATCACCCCGTGCACACTACCTTGTCATGCCTTTGTAAAGTTTCGGGTTGCACGAGCGACTCGTAAGACTGCATTCAGCTCCTAGACCAGCAAACCAAGCCAAGTGTCTGACTTAGTGGATATTTTCAAAGATTCTTTGAATAGTTACAAATCTTAGTAGTTTAATAACAGAGCTTCTCAAGGGTAACAAAGTCTTGAAAAAACTAGAGTCATTTAGCTCCTAAAGTTGTACTTAAAAAAAGTGTCATTTAGAAACTAACTGAATGACATCGTAGTGCTTGTGCAATGAGGCTTAAATGAAAACATCAAGCATAATAGCAAAAATTTTTAATGATACGTAGAATGAAAAGAGAAAGAAGATTTGAGTTTAAAACTTGAGTTTTAAAGAAAACAAAGTTACGAAACGTTTGGGTTTTATAAAGTTCTTGAGGAGATAAAGCGAGAATTTTAAAAATTGCGATATACGGTATGTACGTGCACATCAAAATTGTGAAATGAAAGGATCGCGAAAAATTTATGGATTTTGGAAATTCCAACCTGGCGTTTTTAAAAGGTCAATGGTTTATATGCCACATACTTAGTCACGAAAAATAGCTGCTTCTTTAAAACTTTAACAACGGTTTTCTCCGTTTCAAAGATAACACTTTTCAGTCATTTTTTTGAATGTGAATTCGTAACTCAACAGGGAAGTCAATGCGATCTTGCATCTTAAGGAGAGATTTCTCAATCATTTACATACAAATACGATAAATAGCTACACATTCTAGCAGGTATTTATGTGCAGTAGTGCGATAGCATATGCTGTCATTTTACAGCTGTGGTCACGTAGCATTCAAAACTTGACTGCATGAATAAAAGCACTTTTTCTATAATACGATATTCGGATCGCATGAAACGGAATCTAGCAAAAATAAAGTTTCCACATGCATCAATTTATTCGTATACGTATAGAATTTACTTTGATATAATTCAGTTTTTACGACGTGTCTGTATGGCTGTAAGTTGTCAACATATCTTAAATAGCACCTATGAAGCAAAAATACTTGCAAAAAAGAACTATTTCAGTTCATAGTACAAAGATAAAATGAAAAAAAAATGAAAAAAAAAACCAACAATATTTCAAAATCTTAATCATACATTCAAACGAAAATAACTTTTTTTTGTTAAACGAATCATGATAACTCCAACATCAGTTGATTTATCAGTTCCGAGTCGGATTCCTTAAATAACTACGTCTACAAGTATAATTCCGTCAGTTTTTGGCTCTGACCCTAGGTTAAGATTAAAATCCAATTTTAAAATAAAAATCAACAACATCATCTATATCAATATGAAAGGCATCACGCTCAAACAATCCCAATTCTTCACACGAGAATACAGCAACCGGAAAATCGTAGCAGCAACTAAAAATAGTTAGCTTTGAAAGATTGGTTTAGTTGCTCGAATGGTCGAAAAAACTGCAACCTTCATGCGTAACACGCATGCGTGCTTAGATACTAATAAAAAAAATTCAACCTCGTTCCCAGGACACACGCAATAGCTAGGAAAATCCTTGGGAACGAATTTGACAGAAAGACAGTGTACCGGTTTATTCACTGCTTGCTCACGGTACTGACAGATGAGTCCCAAAAAGGACGAAACAGCTGTCTGGGGTTGCAGTTGCTTGCCTATTCCGAACTCCTACTCATCTTGGTTCACTGACAAGTTAACTATTCATTCATAAGGTTGAAAACCCCGTGACGCTGTTTATAGGCAGAACTTTGTTATATTAATCCCAATCCCAGCTTTATTAGGAGCAAAATTTATCTGAAATAAAACAGGCTTAACTATTTTAGTTAATGAATACGAGCGTTTAATTCCTCTTCCGAAAAGTATTCTGAAAAGCGGGAAAGGGCCGCCATATCAAATTACTTGTTTTCATCCCGCTGACGGTAACCAATCAGATTGCAGTATTTGCGATAGATAGTGAGTAGATTTTTACAAAAATGGCCGAGTTTAAGTTCGTGTAAACTTTAACTCGCAAATCTCCATCAGTTTAGTGCGATAGATCAAATTTTGGCGCGAAACTACGATTACACTTTTTCTTATGATGTTTGTTCATAGTTCTTGTAATTTTTTCATTGAAAAGTAACATAAATTGTTGTGCACAATTTACGTGCTAACAATTGCTAGAATTGCACGAATTTATTCATAATCCTAACCATACAAAGTCCTCGCTAATCTGATTATTTGTATTATAATTCTTCTCAAGAATAATGAGATATATGGAGCATCACTCACCTTGTTAGCCTTTGCCTTTGGGCGAATTCTCCAGATGCATAAAATAACCAAAACCAAAAGATGGAATCGAGGCTAAGTCAATCCAAGATGGCGTCCACAGCAAGTTTAAATCCTCATACTTCATGTAAGGTACACTGTTTGACTCTCAACAAGTAACGCATCGCTCGTGAAAATACACAAAAAATACGAAATTACTAAGATCGTTCTCAAGCCCCTCAGTTTTCCACAGTCCACTCAAAAAAAATATTGCGAGGTCGCTAGCCTACAAATTTCCGGACATATAGTCTCCGTAATCTCCATCTAATTACAAGATGTGGTTGTTTTTTGAGACATTAGAACTCATGGGCAAGATCATTTATTACATTTTGGAGAGTATTTTTCACACATTTGTTCCCGTTGGTCGTAAGAGCATCACTGGAAAATCAATATTGATTACAGGCAAGTAAATTAATTTACGCTTAAGATCAGCATTTGGAAATAAACTATAGTCTATAGATCGAAAATTTAATTCAAATTGATCGGTTATCGGTAGAGTAATTAAGGCCCGTACGCGGAGATTTTGCTGGGGTGGGTGCGACCAAAAATTTTTACGTCATTTTTTCACAACTTTCACATTGTATTTTCAGGACAGAATAAAGTTTTGTGTAAAAATAACTTTGGGCTTAGGGTTTTTTTTTTGCTAGACTGAAAAATTAGATTTTATTTTCATTTATTATTGAGATTACTTTACAGGTAAACGAAAGTGCTTCTAAACATGCTTTGATGAACATTTTCCATTGTAGACTATATTTTTTCTTATTCATTACTTATATATATAACTGTCTGGACTTTGTGGACCTTTTACGGCCATTGGGGGAGGGTGCTTGCACACTCCGTGCACCTCCCTGCATTTGGGCCTGTAAAGTTTACTTTTTTGAAAAGTAAACAGCTTAAACAAAAACTATTCAAGACTCCTAGCTCATTAAGTACTATAATGAAGAAAGGCTGTTGAAGAGCCTGTGAAACATACTCCAGTTATTGACTACGGTTGTACCACTGAGTTGTTGTTTCTCAATTTGCTGGGAATAGATTACAAAAAAACTCGGAAAGTATCCTGCACTAGTGTTGAATCTCCCAATGTAAAGTAACCCAGATTCTGGAAGCAAGGAAACAGTTGGTTGTGGAGTTCAAAGTCCTAGTGTTCGGAATCTGGAATCCAGCTTTAGAAATCCAGAGTTGTACCAACAATCTGACTTCAGTCTTTTTGGAATTGAAAACCCACACAATGGAGTCAGGAGGGTCCTGAAGGGGTAAAATGGGAATTGGGATTGGCAGGTTTTGCCCTGGGAAAATGGGGTTCAAGCCACACT
>JAOBBB020008494.1:0-35054 GCA_025331005.2 Zoanthus gigantus | reverse complement strand
GATCCCTGCAGTTACCTCATACATTACATTAACTGGCTGCGTTTCCAGCGTGGTTAGTCCTTGTAGTGTAGTGGTTAGCATGTCGGACTTGTAACCGAAGATGTGGGGTTCGATTCCCGCCAAGAGCTTAAAAATTGTTTTCTCTTCTTTCATTCTATATATATATATACACCGAACGCATTTAATATACTTTCAGACTTTTTAGAACCCACCGCTGTTTTTGACAAACAGCATAGCTCATCTCAAACAGAATCCATGGGTATGAAGCAACACTCCATGAATTTGCCCTAAGTTAGTTCTGACTTTAAGTCGAGCATTTTCACAGCCACTACTTGAAAATGTTCTACTAGAAACTTAATAAGGGAGTTTATCATTGCAAGCTCATGTTCTACTGTAACATAATCAAAAGTTCGGCCATTGATGGGGGGAGTGGGAGGTGGATGTTAGCTCTAACTTTAAGTCTAGCATTTTCACAGCCACTACCTGCATATGTATTAAATTTCCTGTTTTCTCTGAGCACAGGTGTAACTTAACAAACAAAAAGCCATATGCCACAAATTTTAAACGACAGAATATAGCAGGTCATAGAAAACCACCTGAATCTGAAATAGACGGATTCAAACTGCTATTTAAAGCATCAAGGAATATTTATTCATATCTGAAATGTTTACAACAGTCAAGATTATGATTTTTAGGTTACTAGTGTGAATCCAAGATTTTGTAAAGTTGCAATCCTGGGTGTAGAAACCACACCCTTAAAAGAAACATTCCGAGGAATGATAAGAAAAGAGGACGTCAGAGCAACAGAAAAAGACAGAGTGGAAATTTACAAATCATTTCGCCCGGGCGATATTGTCCTAGCACGAGTGATATCACTGGGTGATGCCCAGTCATACTTGTTGTCTACAGCTGAGAATGAACTTGGTGTAGTTTTTGCAAGAAGTGAAGCAGGTTTGTTAAATTACTTTTTCTTTCGTATAAAAAACAGGTACACTTTAATTGTCAGATACCGTGTTTTGATTCGTTCTTAGTTGTAAGCTAAATCCTTTACGAGCCTAGAGGCCCATGGAACCGGCGCTTATCTCCGGTTTCTGTAGTGTTGAGCGTCAGACTTTTTAGAACCCACCGCTGTTTGTCAAACAGCATAGCTCCTCTCAAACAGTATCCATGGGTATGAAGCAAAACTCCATGAATTTGCCCTAAGTTAGCTTTGACTTTAAGTCGAGCATTTTCACAGCCACTGCCTGCAAATGTTCTACTAGAAACTTAATAAGGGAATCTATCATTGCAAGCTGATGCTCTACTGTAACACAATCAAAAGTCCGGCCGGTAATGGGGGGAGGGGGAGGGGGGGGGGGATGGCTGCACAAGGCATCTATTGAACCCAGATGCCATTGCAGTTTTGTGAACCGAGTGGGAATAAAGGTTACAGATGACGCTGTAGAGCTAGCATAAACTCCCTTTGTACATGATCCCCACAAGAGTTTATGCTGGAGACCTTCAGTGAGCCTTTGCTTAGACCGTTTGATAAATAGTTTTACACCGTAGTGAGAAGAATTTTGGAACTGACGTTTCGGACTGTCGTCCTTCGTGGTGATTCACTCCCACAAAGGACTACAGTCCAAAACGTCAGTTCTAAACTTCTTCTCACTACGGTGTAAGACTTATCTATTTATCAAACTGTTTTTGTAGAAACACCGACGCAGCATTCCATTTATGACTATGCTTAATCTATAAGTAAGTATTTTTCAGGGCTCCACACTAAAAGTAGCCAGCCAGCCACAGACTAGTAGAAATTTATTCAGTTTTATCTTGGATGCTGTCTATTTCCACTTGCCACTTTGGCTGGTAAACAATGGATGAAATTGGTTGAACTATTTTCTGTTGTTTTAAGGGACGACATATTTAACGCTTGGCTAGTATAAAAAACATTTTGGCTAGTAACATCTAAGTTGTCACCAGCTAAGTACTACACTAGTAAATTGAAAAGTTAGTGTCGAGCTCTGTAATTTTTTAGTTTAATAAAGTTGTTCTAGAAATTTCATAAAATAATTTGGATAGTACGTGGGTTTTGATTGGTCAACAAGTGTGTTTTCATAGGGCTATGAAGCACGAAAATGACGTGAGCAATATGGTTAATTGTCTCCGAGTTGCGAGAATTTACAGGACGCGCTTCGTATATCGTCTTTCTCTTTGTTAAGACTGAAAATAATCATTTTCTAAAAGAAATAAAACATGTTGTCCGTGCCTCCACAGCATGTTGAAAACCTCGGCAAAATTTTTGAGAATTCTCGAGCAGGTGAAAACCCTCGACTGCGTCACTGCTCTGCTCTCGAATTCTCCCAAACGTTTGCCTCGGTTTTCAGCAGGCTATGGAGGCACGAAAACATGTTTTCTTAAATATTTAATGGTGTTAGTTAATTAAAGTAGAGATTGTTGTAGTTTAAAAAATGTTTTGCCATCTTTTTCCACAGGAGCAATGATGATGCCAATCAGTTGGTGTGAAATGCAGTGCCCAAAAACAACAGCCAAAGAATTCCGAAAAGTTGCAAAAGTTCAACAGCCAAAGAACATTGAAAACAGTTAATGAAAACTACTCACTACTCACATGATAAAGAACACAAAAGACTCAGTGGCACTGCACTGAAAATGTCGTAGTAGTTTCAAGACTTTTTTTAAAATTGTTTTTACATAGAAAAACACTTTTGTCAACATTTTAAAATCACTGCATTTTTAGATAAACAGTATAAACTTTGGCGATGAAAAAACCTGATAATATTTTAAGTTGTTGATTAAGTGTGTTTTACTAAAACCGCTTAATTGTAGCTAAATGGTGCAAAAATTTAAGGGAACATCAAGGTTTCCCGTGATTGGCGCCTCTTTTGTACACAGAAAAAATGTTTTCACAGGAATTTCAAAATTTTCTTCAAGCAAACCTTGGATTTATAAAAGCTTGAAAACCTATTTTGATTTGACAGCAATTTTTTCTTGTCAGTGATAGAGTTGGATTCATTGCGTTACAAAAGGGATAATGGCGAAATGACTGCAGAAACAGTGTAACATACCACGCTGACAAAAAGTGTAATTTCATCTTTATATTTTAATTAAATCTTTTCAAACTTTCAGTACATGTAGTCAGAGGACAGCTCTTGATAAACTTACTTTTCTTTGGAGTTTATAGCTTTCCTTTTTAAATTAGAGGCTGTAAACGTTCGTTAATTTTAGTATTTCTAGTCAAACTATGGTCAGTTTGGTACTTTAGAATGTTGCTATGGAAACGTCATCTTTTACATGACGGGCATGCATTGCACACCCACAGCATCCTCAATCTATCTGTCGGTTTGAGTTTCTCTTCGAAAGGTATTCAGTAAATCTGACAAAGGGTTGAATTCTATTTTATAAAATCAAGCAGTAAAACTGATCAAAAATGTTGCAAAGAGCTTTTTAAGAAACCCAAACGTCAAACTTCTTTAAAAGACCGGAAAATTTCTGGACGTGCGCCAAAAAGCCGGCCAAAGTAAATCTCAGATTAGTGAAAACTTTCGCTGGAGTAAAAGCTCAATAAAAATATACTCGATTCATATATTTAGGGCTTTGAATTTATTGAAGACTCGGCCTTTTTCAAGCCATGGGTTAAACCAAAAAACAAAGGTTATAATTTTATAACGGTCGTGCCGGTTAGTGACAGATAAATTCATTTGACAAATGACGCGCGGTTTTTACAGTGAACGAAGGTTGCTTTTAGATTACAATGAGTTATTTTTTTTAAATGTTCAACAAGGATAAATATTTTGAATTGTCACTGGCTCACCAAACTTTAAAAGTTTAACAAGGCGAGTCTCAGTTTTTTTCCTTTTATTGACCTTATTTGCAGTAATTGGACTCTTCGTTTGGCTTACTTCTACCAAACCAATAATTAAGAATTTTATACCTAGTCACATTAACGTTATCAGGCCATCGATGCCTAATTTTCAAATCTCAAAAACTTCTAATTTGTACCTTTACCGAATCTATGTAAGTACAAAACGCCTACAACTAGTACAAGGATTTTCATGCTTTAAAAAGGTCCATTTGATTTTTGAGGGGAAGGAGGCTGGAAGATTTTGAGAAAAAAAATTTGTTTTGCACTCCTAGAAGGAAAAAGAAAAAAAATCGTGCAGCATACAGTTGAGAAAAAAATTCCTGCAAGGAAAGTATCCAAACAAAAGAATTCCAACATTAGAGGAAAATATTCTAGCACTGCATTTTTATGAGTAAAAAGTATCTACCTTGTTCGCCTGGGAGAAAAAAAATTCTTGAGTGGACTAAATCTTCCACACCCCCATTCCCGCGGCGCCCCTCCTTCCTTCAAAAATCAAATGATCTTCCTCCCTTTAATTAACTTGTTCGAGCCTTGACATGACTTTAGAAACTACACTTGTATTTCGGTGAACATCATCGCAACCTTTTGTAGGCTTTATCTATTTCAGTGCATGGAGCACGTTGTGAGGGCCTTATAAACGGTTTGCCTTTCACCGTGCTTTGGCCTTCAACACGTTGTGCTCACAATGGATTCATTTTCAAACGCGGGAAAACGTCACGCGCGCGCGCCCTTGTGTTGGCGGGAAATATGTGACGGATGAACATAGTAAATATAGGGAAGCACAAAATGACTTATTTTCCCTTTGCTTATATAATTTGTTTGTTCCCGATGTGCCTTAGTTGGAACTTAGAGTTTTCTAAGAATAGCAACGAACCTCAGCTTGTAGTTTTTACGGATAACAGTAGTTTCGATTTTCACAACAGACTTTACTTGGAAGATGATAACATGAGAATTTTGTGTCAAATCATAAATCCTCAAAACGACACTGCTTACAATCGCAATGAGCTTGTGAAAAACTACATCTCAGTAGGAATGGCACCAGCTATTGTTTTCAGCAACTCTACATGCTCAACACACATTATGGAATTTTTTCCGTTGGTGGAAGGGGGAAATTTCTACTGGCAGCTTAATGTGTCAAAGACTGTCTTTTTGCAAAACAGGCAAAATATGTCGCTCCTAAATTATGAACCCTGGGACTTTACTGTCGAGTTGGGGACTGGCCTAGATTTGTTCAAGACTAAAGGATCGCTTGTTATTAAAGAAAATGAGCCTTTGTTGTCTGTACAGCTGGGAGACGAACTGCCAGGACTCTCAACAGCATTTAGCCCTATAAAATTCACTTTGTGGCATTCTCATTGCTCGCCCAATGTCGCAGTTCTACATCCAACATTTAATATGACTTTACAGCCATATTCTGGTAAGCATTATTTAGGAAGATTTTTTTTTTAATTTGAAAATGAAACCGTCCGCTAAATAAGCCAGCATTGTTTTGCATTTCTCTTGCAGTATATACATTTACGTAAACTGCCAAGACCAACAACAAAACATTAATTTTCAAACGTAAACGAAGAAAATCACAAACTTAAAAACTGATTAAGTGAAAGACATGAATGATGGAACTTTTTTTATACTAGAAATGTTATGTTGATAAAAATATTTTCAATGTAAAATATAGTTGTAGTTGGGCAAAAAGACTTTAGAACAAACACAAGCAATCTTCATGAACTTATGTCTAAGTAAACCTACGTGACCAAGTTAATAGTTATGCAATAGCATGAAAAGTGATAGATACTACAGAGTTTAAAAAATAATGACGGAAAGATTTTCGTATATTTTTTTCGTGTTAATTTGCTTGATGCTTTCTTTTTAAAGTGTTCACAACAGTAATTTTGTTTTTATGCTAAATAAAAATCACTACAATGGGTCAATGCTAAGCTTAAGTCTTTCACACTTACAGCACGCTTATAATCATTTCATAAGAGCCAGCCTTGGGTTTTTTATAAAGTTATACTTATAGTATATATTAAAAAGACATGTAAACAAACAGAAACAAACCTTGTTTTCAAGGTAAAAATGAACAGTAGTTAGTTTAATTAACTATTTTAAAACGGCTTTTTTAAAATTCTAACATTTAGAAAATATTTACTAATTTAGTCTTTAGAAACAAATTAAACTTACTTAATTTGTTTTACAGGATGTTATTTAGGGATCACATATGCGGCTTTTGCATCGGGAACAACCAAATGGTTTAATCTTCTTCATTTGTCTGCCGCTTTCCCAGACCAATATTCGATCTGCAAGGAAGCTGCATTTTCATCGTGTGAAACATTAGAAATCTGGGACTTGGTAGTTCCTGACAACCATATTCTCATTTTGACATCGAAAGGTATCATCAGATCAGAAAATATTGCATCTAAAGCAAAAACATTTCCAAACTCGAAGGTTAGTTATTTTCCTTATGAAATGAAAGCAGAACTAGTCCAGAAGATGGCTTTATTTAGACTTTAGCGAAATTTTTGCGGAACAAAATGATCATTTTAAATTCAAATATGCGGCATTGATTCTTCTCGGTCATAGGGTACCAGACGAAAACAATCTAGTTTGTTTTTAAATCAAAACAGGAATTCATTTTTCACGTTATGTAAACTATGATGTTCATGGTACGGCTGCAGCCATTCCTATTTTTGTAACGTTTTTTGGCAATTATATGAATTTCGGTGCATGGAGAGATACTATCTGTAAGGAGGTATCCACCGACAAGATTTCTTTTGACGAACAAAAGTAGTTGAAGTCAACTTCTCGCCTTTGGCTTTTGTATAACAGGGTACAGAGTATTACAGTGAAGCACTAACATTTAATGTCTTTGACTTTTTTAAAAATAGCTTTAGGTTCGACCAGAAAGAAGAACAGATCTCTTCCAAATTTTTTCTTGAAACAGGAAATTGTCTCGATGACCTCCGGTCCTCTTTTCTTAATATTTGAAAACGATTGGACAAAAAATGTTTCCCTTTTTCCAACAAATAGCCTCTAACAAAAAAATGATAAAGCGCTTTGACATGATCGTTTAAGATCTATTTTTATCCTTTGCTACGAAACGGAAAAAAATTGTTTTTCTGCTTCCAGTGCAGATAAATTGCCACTTCCTCCTTTTCGTCATTAAAAAATGACGTAAAAATATCTAGCTAGTATCATCTCTAAATGGTGGGTGATAATTATGATTAAGAACTGAATTTGAGACTTTGTAATGTTTTAGCGACTTTATTATTAGGAAAAACAAAATATCAAAATGATCCAGCAAATCTCAGAAATTTCTCAAAAACTTTAAATTTTTTGGCGTACAAAGTGAAGCGTCTGTTTTTTCAGTCTCAGGAGATTGTATCGGCCTTTTCTTCACGGCAAGTTTATCAATGAAAAAATGTGAACTGTAAAACATTCGATTACAGCAAATTTACATGCAGAATTTTGAAAACACTCTCAATATAACACTAGCAGGCGAACTTTATGAGGCAAACTGATTTTGCTGAATCGTAATTTGAACACAGTAATGACAAGATTAACTTAAATTCCATTCGTTCATTGGCCTTCACGTTTGATGTCGCTAATATTGGTCAAGTATTCTTTTAGGATAATTATTAATGATTCCTTGAGTATCAAGTATAACCATTTAAGATGTTGTTAATTTTGTTTTAGCTCTAAGTTACCACCTAATAAACACAGTTCAGTGTAGCACTGTTAATACAAACTGACATTTTGACTTTTGTAAAGATAGTTACAAGCTGCACACAAGAATCTCGAACCGGTTGAAAGAAAAAACAAGCATTTTCCAACGTCGACCGCGAGAGAAATAAGTCCATGGGCAGTCAAGCCAGGCTTAAGAGTTTTCCCTTAAGCCAAAGATAAATTGATCCTTGAAAATACACAAAGAACAGAAAAGCATATTCTCATTTCCAATATAAGATGTTTAAGCAATATAATTTATGACTACCATCCTGTAACGTTGATTTGAACTCCTTGGTAATAGATTGCAGGGATAGTTTGAACTAGTTCAATCTAGTTCATGGAGACCTTTAGTATACTCTAATGTTTTTCTTTTACCAGGTAATTTTTTAATATTAAACGATTTATCTTTGTCTTGTTAGGTCAGGTTCTACCTTGTTTCTTCAATTCCTCCTGCTATTGAAACAGGCTTCAAGGAAGGTTATTTGACACAGGATGACATAAAACTTAATTTTATCCAGGATTGTTTTCATGGCAAAGAAATAAGAAATTCGACTGCCTATTTGGTTTTTCGTTTTCGAGAGGGTGATTCAGAAGGAAGTATGATCTTGGCTGCGACAAAACCATTTGAAGACTGGAATGAAGTAAAACTTAAAGAGACCGACATAAACGACTCTGAAAACTTTGTGGTTCACGCAATTGCTGACGACCTCGAACGACAACATATTGTTGTATTGATGAAGAATATAGAAGAGGTGGGTCATACAAGTATTGTGATTACAATGTAAGGTAATAACGCATTTATACTGATTTGGCAATAAGAACATTTTTACAAACATAATTATTGAAACATTTGTTTGTATTTTGGCTTTCTTCTGTGTAAAAAAGTTCAATATACTATAGTATACCATTTCTTTGTCAAATTAAGTGTTCAAAGTAAATGGTTAATCTTTTAGCTTTGCGATTGCAGCAAGAAATTATGACCATTTAAAAACTTTTTTTGTTTCTCTCCCCATTGTCGCCGCTTGGCTTTCTTTTTTCCTAAAAAAGAGTAAAACAGTAATAGTGAACTGTGGGTTAATTAAAGCATTAATAATTTGCGATTTGTCTTCAATTTTGTAATAAATGTGTTTATAATAAATTTTGCTCGGGCCCGAAGTCTGTTCGGCATCTTTACTCCATGACCTCGAAAACAAACGACCATAAACAACAAAAGCACAGTCCGAGCAAAAAAAAAAAAAAATTACTCAACATTTCAACAGCGATTTTAAAAATGTCTAGTGTACGTATTGAGACAATAATTTCGTTTTAATATTCTAAAGTAGCATTTTTAGTCTGAGTCTTGGAGTAATATACTAGCCATCTGCCCTAATTAGCTGGTTTTTTTTTTTGTTTTTTTTTTCAGTCAAAAAGTTTTCTAGCGGTGTTTGAAGATACCATAAACAACTTGTTATACCCAATGTACAAGTTTCCTTCATCTGGCTTGACAGATTTGCACCTTGACAACTACCAGAATAGCATATACGTATATGGTGCTGAGGTACGTAGCCGTCATTGCTAAACTAGTTTACAGTTTCATCTTGCTTTAATGTTGGTCCATTATATTAATGCTTCATGCATTTATACACTTTTCAGGTAGATGGGATTTCGTTTCTAATATAACATGGACTGCTATGGCGTTTTCTTACTTGTTTGTTTAACTTTTGATTAATTGAGGATTTTATTTTGGTCTGCTTATGCATGCTTAAATGATACTTTGCCCACAAAGCTATTTTGAAAATGTAAATCACATTTTATGTCCACCAAAGTTTAAAAGTTTTTAACGATCCTCCAAATTTCATTTTGTTCCTACTAAATACCCGCGTTTGTGCCTTTCTGCTATCATCCGTCTCACCCAGAGGCCAAGATCCCATAAAAAACGATGTAAATCATTAGGAATTGAAATAGCATTTGCTATAATGGACCGGAATATAGTTCGAGTGTCATTAAACAACCACGCCTTCTTTTTGAGATGTCTTTACCAATCAGTAACTACACAAAGCAAACTTATGGTCAGTTTGGAACGCGTGGAAATATATGTATACTCATTAAACATAGCAATTCTTTTTTTGTTTATTTGTTTTGTGTGGAACAATTTTTACGTTTTTTTGGCTACTGCCTCCTATGGAGGCGAAGCCACTATGCTATCGTGATGAGTGAAAGTAAGAGTGAGTGTAACAATAGAATACGAATTTCTACCGATTTTTACCCGATGTTAGTTTTTGTTTCTTTCTGAATATTTTCGGTCGGTCGCACTTGTCGACGATCAGTAGTTGGAAGACCTTCGATAGGATCGAAGCGCTATCGAGTGTTTTGTGCTGCAGAAGCGAATAATGTCTTTCACGAGAGCCAAAAGTTCCTTCGGGTAGCGGATAAATATAAACAGGGTTTCGAAAGAATATTAATATTTGCTGAACTGCTAAGATGTTAAGTGAGAGACCGTCGTGAAGGGCACGTGAAATTTGCAGCGACAAATTTTTGTCGTTTGAGAGGTGACTTATTTTTCTTTAATAAAATCATACCATTTTGCATCTAATTTTTATTTACTGCAACAATGTTTGTTCCAGGTAGTTCTTTTTTGTTAAGCTCTCAAACTCTTTGTTTACTTATGCCGATCATGTCAGCGAATTTGTGAAGCTTAACTGTCGTCAGTTAACTTAACTTAACTGCCATCAGCGGGGAATAGTTATTTAGTTTGAAAATTTTTAATTATTTTAAGATTCGTAAAGAATTCACTATTTCAAAATACTTTAAGCATCATCCATAAATTACAATTTTGGTAATCGAGATTTGCCAGTCCACGTGGAAACTAAATTTTTCACACTCTTACGATGCCTCGTAGCTATTACAAATTTTGCAACATACCTTTTATTCACTGAAATACTTTAACTGATTCAAAATTTTTTAAAACTAGAATAACTATTTTCGTAAATGTAGAAATGTTAAATTCATGCAATGATTTCCATTTTCAAAATTAGTCAGCTTCTATTTACATGTCTGCTCGCAAAGCTTTACCGTTCACGCTACAATTATGAAAAATCCTGGAAATTTTTCAGTTTACTTTAAAGAAAACAAAGACGTTTACCGGGCAACCAATTTTTGGTAAAACTAAGAGGCTGGTTGGCCAAGGAAGTAAACCGGGCAACGCAGCCAAAAAGAGAAGATAATTACAGGCGCGTAGCGTGGTCATTTTTTCAAGTACGCACAAGTACATATGAACATGATATAGGTTTTGTTTTAGTTTTTAGAATTTAATCAAAGCGATGTTTTCATCACGAAGTCTTGGTTGCGTACAAGTAAAATGTTAATAATAGAAATAATTTCTAAAAATTTCAAAATTTTCTGGTCACTTCAAGTACGCACGTGCGTATATGCGTATAGGACGCTACGCGCCTGAATTATTCATAAACGGCACAAGACTTACACGTGACGGTTTGTATTAACAATTTTCGGAAATGTGAAGTTAATAATAATTGATTTGCCTCACCTAAGCGTTTTCTTGTGTTTTGAATATCTGTAAATTTTAAAAAACATTACCAATGCAATCAAGATCAAGACGCCATTTTGAATAACCCACAACTCAACCCCAGTCTTCCGCGAAAACCATCGACGCACACTAAGAACTATGGGATATTCAACTTAACAGCCATGTAATTACATGTCCAGCTCTAAACGGCGTGTAAATACATTAAGGATCGTTACCATAATTCTCCAAAATGTAGCAGTTTTTGACTGGTGCAAAGCCAAATTCAAAAGCACATATTTTAATATCCTTAACAAACTAAGAGTAACGTGCCAGTAAGGTTCAACTCAGTTCAGGCTGTGCTTATTTTGTGCTGTAGAAAGTAAAGGCAAAGTTAACTAACATATAATTTAAGATCACTGAGAAGACACAAATGGATATTTTTGTGTAGTGCACTTAAATGGGTACGTTTTTGCTTACGGGCAACCAAGAATTTATCAGGGCAACCATATTTTCGGTTTTGGTTATCCGGCTTTTGAAATACGGACAACCTGGATGTTTTTCTAGTTTTGAGCACTGCGTTAATTATCGTGCATCTTTACCAGCCAGATTACAAAATTTGCTGAGACTTGAAAAATTCCATTAAATGAATAACTCTAACGAATCCTTTATCAAAGCAACTTTAACTTGCAAGTCCTGTTGATTTGCTATGACTGTAAATGTAAAAAGGTCTACAATCCTCTTGTTGCTTATACAGGTCTGGGTTTCCGAGGATGGTGGGAGCTCTTTCCATAAGATTCAGCAGCTGTTCTTGAACGATCTTGTAGTTTCGTTTGGAGCTACGTACACTGGAGAAGCAATATTTTTCACCTCTAAGCATGGTTCTTTGTATTATGGCAAACCTGAAAGACGTCGTGTTATGAAAACATTGGTCTCTTTAAATACTCCGTCAGCGATAGGGTCGGATCAACAAGGTAATATTTACAAAGTTAGTTTAGCAAACCAAAGTAAATTTCTAACTCTCAAAAGTGAAAAGTGTGATACAAACATCAACGCAAGTATTCTACAATATTCAAGACCTCTTATTATTCAACAGATAACAGAACGACATGTTCGCTTTTACACTTATTGCGACGATTCTTTATTCAGCGATTCGTTACCATGCTCAGACACTTTCACCATAAGCAATGTTGGGCTAGTTCTAAAATCAAGACATGGAGGTGAAGCGTTAATTACAGGAATAAGTACAGCTAATAAAAGCCGATCATTTGCCCAACAAATAGATACCATTGTAACCTTACCTTTTCGGGAAGATAAATCCAATATAACTCAAGGTTTAAAAAGCTTTGATTTGAAATTGGAATGGCACGATCATTTATCTAAAGTGTTGTTATCGCTTTTAAAAGGAAACGATAGTCGGTATGGGTGGCTGGGAAGTGATGTAGGTAAAACTGTTGTCCTTTTGGATGGGAGTTGTTTCATCATATCAGAATTTGTTAATGCTACAGCCGTGTTTGCGGAATCTTTAATACCTAGAGAAAGGGGAGATGCTATAGATGCAGTTCATAAAGGCGGCTTTTGGACAATTTATGATTTTCGACCATTTGACGCTATTAAAGGCTCAGCAACACAAGTTCTTAACATTACCTCGCCTGTTGGTAATGAGAGCAAAGTTTATATTTCAGATGGAGGTTTCAAGTTTTTGGGTTCCCATGTAGGGATGCTACTAAAGATACACAATTTTTGGGGGAACATTAGAGCTGTAATCAGCGCATCAACAGTGCTGGTAAACCTGAAATCGCAAAATCAATCTGTACAAGGAAGCTACACTGATGGATGGGGTCTCGTTAAAAGAAAAGAAAACCGAAATATAACTACTCCAGCCTTTTTTGAGATATGGTGGTTAGAGGAACATAAGTGTCAAAGTTATTTACTTGGTGGTTATAAATTTCAGAAGCTCTCACATTATTTGGATGCGAGAGATAAACTTTACTTGTCTGTAAGGGCTACGAAAAAGGGCATCTCTTTGAATAGAATACCTCTACTAACTGCGTCACTAGGAATTCCTCAGATATTTGATACTGACACTCAGTATACTTCATCAGAATTGAACCAAACGTTGCATCTATCATTGAGACAAAGACCTCTCGTGTCTGGTTTGTCACTTGTCACCGTAAGATTACGAGATTTTTCTTCGTTTTGCGCCATTACATCTCTTCGTATTGCTATCTACAGTTTCTGCCCTCCCTCGAAAAAGCTCAAATTTAGTTACCCTTTGAATTTCTCTAGAATCAAGTCCGGTAGCCAAAATTTAGTTGATAATAAAAAAATTATTCGAAGTTTTAGGCTTCCCATTAACTATCGCCCTCCATCATCACGAGGAGTAGCAATTCCAACCTCAAGTAACATCTACAACGCTCATCCCGAGAAGCCGCCTTACCGGGATGCTTACAAAATCACGAGAACTAACCTTCGCTATAAACAGTGCAGTGAAAAAAGGGATCGTAAATCTTGTCAGTGCACTGCAGAAATGGAAGTATCCACGCAAGTAATACATTCTGACTGCATTACCACAGTTTATAGGCTTTTGTATGGCGAAACCCTTATACCAACCTTTGACATCTGGCAAGGAGGAAAGTCAGAAAAGCTTGCGTTTCCTTACTATTTGACGGAGCTCAATCGACGCACGGACTTCGATATTATTCATGGCAGTAAACACATTGAACCAAGCTTAGAAAAAATGTTTCTTGAACCGACACAAAATAGTTGTATTGAGTTTAAAGGATCAGGTCTGTTCCATTTTCGTGCTCACGTTGTCCAGAAAGAATACACGTTTTGTTTGCTTACAGACGAATTCTTAGTATACATCGATGACACACCACTGGCACATCCGACACAAGACATTGTTCGTACTTGCACAGGTATGGCATTTGCATGTCTTTTATACCTAGTATATATGTGGAACTTTTATGGGAAAAACAAAATGAAAAATGAGTAATTTTCTCAAATTAACCTGAACGTTTTACATTCACACTGCATTTTTCTTAGAATAGTTTTTTTTTTGGATTTTTTGTATTGTTTGATTTCACAATATTTATAAGTGCATTGAAACAAAATCGAACATGCAGCGTATTTAGTTATAGCAGTGTATTGATGCGTTTTTCTGTACGTATCAGATTGATATACTTGTTTTAGATCAATAAAAAAAATTTCACTGAAGAAACTTTGGTAGTTTTAATGTTATTATCAGCATCGCTACCATTATTCATCATTATCATTATTATAGTAGTAGTATAGTATCAATGTTATTAGTATCATTAAATTTACTATTACTATTATTTAGTACTATTATTTTTTCTTCATGTCCACATCAACTGTTTACGCTTTTATCCCCACATAACAAATGAACGAAGTTTTGTTACTTTTCAACTAGGATATTTTGACAACACTTAACAATTTTATGAACACAATAACTGCATCAGCTATTGTTACTAACACTCATTCCAAGAGAGTTTTCATAATATTGATAGTTATGAGCGAAACGTTGTTAAACCTTTGGTTTGTGCAAGGAAATGCAAACTAGCGAGTAGGACAGTTTGTGAGTAACACATATTATCGTTTGCACTTAGTTACACTGGCATCATATATTATATTTATCTTAAGTAACGTTTACCTATATTACGTATTTCGACGCAGGTCAGTTTCCTATGCAGCACGCAAATTTCAGTGTGCATATAGTAACCGTTTCAGTCTATATATGTGCGTCTTAAACTGAATAGATCGAATGATAACAGCCATTTCGATTTTAATGTATTAAAACTGATGATGATAATCGTAAGAAAATAAAATGTTGGATAAAATCTTTTTTAAATTAATTTCTTTTTTGATTTTAAAACTACCTATTTGTTTCTTTAAGTCAAACTAATATATAAAGGATTTTTTGGTTGTTGATATGCAAAACTAGAAATAAAATTTTTTTTTTTGACAAATTATGAAGTAGAAAATTAGTAGTAAAGGACCGCTTCTAAGGCTAACGTTGAGGTTTGTATCAGGATTTTATAGGCTTGATGTGTATTCACACCTGGGTGATCAACTAGCATTAAGTTAAAAAAGTGTAGTCCATCAGGGCAAATGAAAACGTTTAATTCCAGCATGTAACTACATGATGCCCTTAAACTGTTTTCTTTTTCGTATATATGCTTCCATCAGTCCTTCACTTCAACTTTTAATATCATAAACAGTGGGGCAAGAGCTAACTAATTATTTTTCGAAATGGAAGAAGCAGTTGTCATACTCGGTGAAAATTGGTTTGTACCTTATGTATCTGAAGAGGTTTAACACTTTACTGCGTGAGTCGCGGATCCATTCCAGTCTTTCTAATCCTCTATTCCTTTACTCGTGAAAATTAATTACATATCTCTTTCTTTTGAGTTCAACTAATCATAATCCAAATCTAAAATTCAGTAGGGTTACATGTACAGTTATTCCACAAAACATGTTTTGAATTGAAAGATTAGGCTTTTAGTTGTATCAAGGCGCCCGCGGGTCCTTAAAAAGTCTTATATTTAATTTTGATTTTTTAAGGCCTTGAAAAAGTCTTAAAAATGGAAAAGGTTCTTTGTTTAGGTCTTAAAATATCTTAAATTTGATTTCATGTCAAAAGTGTTTCTTCCATTGATTAAACTTCAGAGCTTTTTCTGGCTATGTCGTTCAACGCGCACACTGAATGCCTCGAAGAAGCATTGAAAGAGGCACAGAAAAGCGCATAAACAGTCACTTCAAAGCCCGCAATCCTGTTGGACTGCGAGAATCTAATCTTTCACTAGATCTTTTGAGTAACATTTGATTTGCATAGGTCTTAATTTTTTGAAAGTTGAGGTCTTAAAAAGTCTTAACAATGTCTTAAATTTATTGAGTTAGAATCCGCAGGAACCCTGTGTATACTTTTGTTTGCAATACCAATTGTTTTATATTCTTTTTGAAGCAAATAGTTTGTATATATAATCATTCGACTTTTTGTTTATTTAATATTTGTTAAATACGTCACTTCTCTTCTGAGCTATTTTTGTTAAGTTGTCTACAAAGAGCAATTATACAAACTGAAGGTATTAGAGAGCAACCTAGCATGACTTGGCTTAGCACCCAGAATGGTAGCTATGACAAAAACAGTGTTATGCGTGAGAAGCCTTCATCAACTAGGAAATTGATAATAGATATGCTTTTCAAATCGCAATTCGGCTTCAGTTCCATCTGTTTTATATACTTTCGATCGCGAGTGGGTATCGAAAAGCTGCATTTTTCTGTTTAATTGCATGCCATTTTGTTCGTAACTTTCTCAATAGCTTTGGAGATACGGAAGGTCTCTGTTTATTCATTTGCCTTAGATACACAACGGATTCATAACAATATAAAGAGACAAAACTATTGTCGTGACAGTCTAGAACAATCTTAGCAGTCATTTGTTAAGGATGAGTTTGTGCAACAATTGAAACTACTTAACGTCTGGCAAGGCTCCGTTTATTTCATGAACCACAAGTTTAATACTATACTTGTGATATCAGTCTTCAGTTCCTTTAACCAACAAACAATATTATTCCCTATATTCTTAAATATTTCTTTCCGCTGTTTTTCACGTCTTCTAAGTTTGACTTCATGAGCATTTCACGTCTTAATATAAGATAAATGATATGTCCAAGAACTTGTTTTAATGTCGTTGCCTGTAGGTTCAGAAGCTGATTGTTTATGGTAAAAGTCTTACTTGTTCAGAAATAATCTTGAGACTTTTAGCCATAACTTAATACAGTATGTGATCAATGTTTCAATATTTCTCATCTTACATTAACTTTTGCTTTGTTTAAGGGAATTATTAAAGAATTAATCAGCCAAATTTAGCACATCTAGAACGCGTGAACTATGTCAGTTGACCTCATCGGTACTTACAAAAAGGTTACTCGTTTTAAGGTATATATATTCGCTGGTATATAGGACTGTATGGGACCCACTAGTTACTGTCTGAATTCTGTACTTACGTCACAGATGGCTATATTACAGGAAAACGCGACTTGGAGATTGGACTGGTATTTTTTCCCCTAAGATTGCTGCATCATCATTGTTTTCATGAACTTACAAAAAGGTTGCTTGCTTACAAATTTACTTGTAACGCATCTCCTTTATTTTGTGACACGGTATATATTCGCTGGTATAGAGGACTGGATGCAACCTACTAGTTACTGTCTGAATTTTGTACTTACGTCACAGATGGATATATTACAGGAAAACGCGACTTTGAGAGATTGGACTGGTATTTTTGCCGCTAAAAGTGCTTCATCATCATTGTTTTCATGAACTTAACTTTGAACTTTGTAACGCATCTCCTTGATTTTGTGACACGGTTCAAGGATGGGTTGTAACCATTTGAATTTTTAGTATGTTATAAGATCTATATATTTTGAATAGGTGAGAATTTCTAGATATCCTTGATGGAGAACACTTCGTGACTTTAAAGTTAATTAGCCCTAAGGGCACTCTAATGATTACGCTTTCGCATACCCATTGTTTATTTATATTTTTGTTAAACTCTTTTACGCTGATTATTTATAGAGCTTTATAGAGCTTTTGTTGTACCCATGTGGTCTGTGCCCGAACAACCATAGATCTGTCTCTTGTTTCCAACGTCAAAAAAAATTGATATTGACTGTAACTTGGGTCGTCCAGTATAAAGTAGTATATTTCTTATATGCCTGAGCCGGAGTTTTAAAATACGAACAAAGCACGCCATGAGTTTCTATTGTAGATTGTTTTCAGCAATAAAAATACTAGACAGATTTGCTGGCTCCTTGGTAAAACTCGAGCTCGATTCTCTATTGTGGGCAGAAAAACATTTTCCACTGTGCACGTTTTTGTCGTTATAAAAAGCTTTGTAGCTGTGAGCTCATACCCAACATTATTTGATCGAATGCGTTTTCTGTTGACACAATTTTAAGTGTATGTTTAAAACTGGAGTGTGCGTTACGACCCAGAATGTGCCCATAGCCTAAGGGAAAATGTTGTACTGAACTAGTAACATGCAGTTGATATTGGAACATCTTTTACCCATTGAAAACCAAAATATAACAACACGTGCTAGTTGCATGTTATCACTGTTATGTCAGCACGATATGTCTACTCTATGATATGTAAAAAATTGTACTATAACTTTCTCCTCGCGACTGAAAGACTATAATATACTTTTGAATAGTTTACAATACTAGTTTTCGGTTTAAAAAACGGAATGCGTAGATTTAATCCCAGTCGTTTGTATTTGTAGTGGTTGTAACAGTGGTTGCGTTGTCTGTTTTTAAACAAAATAAAATGACAATATTCTTTTGCAATTCATATTCAAAAGCACTGATTGATTTAGATAGGTTAAAAAATAACGACAGTATTTGAGCAATGCCAGTCTGATCAAGGTAAAATTAACGAAAGTTGGTCTGAATGTATCTGTAACTGGCTCGGAAATATTATGTTCATGAGAAGCGATATTAAGTTAGGTCGCACATGCCTTAATGAACCCATCTCTGGTCTTCGATATTTCTAGTTATCGTAAAAGACTTAGTCACGAAAAGCGTAAAATATGGTCGGATTTTTACCTCGTGGTGTTGCGCAATAATATATTACATGCAAACTCATTTGCTGGTAAAAAAATTTAAACAAATAAAATTACGATGAGAAATATTCTTAAAATTTTATCGTGACACACACGTGAAAGCGCTAAGAAGGACACGTACGAAGAGAGTGCAAGTGCGGTTAGCTTGAGAAGTGCGGTTTATTCAAATCCCAGTTCAAAAAAGAACGTCTAACCACACTACCTTAATATCGTATTGGTCGGTAACCGTGTAATTGCAATCTCCGCCCAGCGATGTAAATTCAAAAAGATAAGAATATAATTATAATAGCACGGGTGAGTGATCGAGACAAATGTAGTTTTATCTAAAGGAAGACTGATTGCTTTAAGTCGCGCAAGCTAACAATTACCTTGTTGCCATACAAACAATGTATTAACAATACACTTTTTCTGACGAAAACTGTTTTTTACAAATGAAGCTCACGGTTACAAAGCAAAGAACTGCTTTTTGACATTGAATTCATTAAAATCTGAAGAATTAGATAAGCATAAAACTCAAACAAGGAAGTCAGAAAGTTCCAAAGTCAATCTGCAGGCTGTTTGAGAAAGATTTAGGGGAGTGGTTTATTTCATCGTTGGTTAAATGAAGCATTGTGCTTTGTTTCTCAAACAAAAGCCCTGGCGTCTTACATGGTAAACATATTATAACAAACAAAACAGTGTTATATTTTTTGACACTTCATAATAGCTTTTCTAAATCATCAGAAAATATATTTGGAAGTCTGTATACAGTGGCGTGTAATAGTAAAGGAATTTTATAATTTTACAAATAGAATAGTGAGATTCTCAAATACGATATGTTTGTTTTTTAAAAACAAATGGGTGCATGTTTTGTGTTTACCACCTTTCTATTCCCAATATCAAATCCGTCCATCACATTGCTTAACGCATAATGCACTCTTTTCTTCTTATCGGTCTCATTGCTAAAACACTTTTTCATTGGCTGTAGCTCAGTTGTCACTAATCAGTACAACCAAATATAGCGATGACAGGGTTAAGTTTGCGATTTAGTGTTTAGTCAAAGGCCGTCAATTGCATAGACAGTAACAGGAAATAACACATTGCTTTATTCAAATTTTTCACTATAAAGTGCTTTTCACACCAAAGTTCTGTAAACGGACGCTAAATTGCCGTGGTTTGTGTTTTGAATTCTTTCACTAGTTCGACTCAGTTGCGAAAAAAAAAATGTCGGTCTTAAAGATTATTGACTCTGATTACTTTTAAACAAATAGCTAACTTACTTTCCTGTTTTGCGCAAACGAAATGCCTTATTTTAGATAGTGTTTGCGTTTGTAAACAACTGTTGTTGTTTTCTTGGTGATTTTTTTTTCTTAAACATTAATAATTTTTTATGATTGTGCTAACCATAAGTACATGACATTTTATTTTATTTTATTTTTTATTTTGCCTTTATAAACTTTAGCAAAAAATTCATATGAATAAAAAAAGAAACTGGCAGAGCCAAAATTTTTAAATAAACAGTTTGTTCGACATTCATTTTGTATCGTTTATTTTATTTTTAGCATAAATTGCCCAACTTCAAAATACTGAGTTTTTTTTTCCTTGTGACATTAGATACTGTTTTATTCAACTAAGAAAGGAAGTTAAACTGTCGCGGAAACTCGACAGAAAACTTCCTGCGCTCTTCAAAATTCTATAGAAACTTGTTATTAAGCTAGAAATTAATAAAACGCCGAAAAAGATGTTCTTCATAAGAATGAAGAGAAGAAGCCTTGCAGGTGATATTTTAATATCCAAGGTCGTGTTTTCAATTGTCATTAGTCCCTATTATTCTTTTGGCGTATTGGCTATTCTTTATTCTTTTACTTTTCATTTGATCAAATTTTCATTAAAAGGTTAGGTTTTTATCAAAAAGTTTGTTGAAGTTGTTCTTAAATATACGAGTACTTAAAATTTAGAAACTAAATATAGAAGCTGTGACACGAGGACGTGAAGTTAAGCCGCACGTAATATCAAGTACTCTTCGAATGCCGGCTTACAATTCCAAGCAAGACAATGTTAAAACTTGCACTTGACGTTTTTGACTAGAGAAAGGAGGTTGAAAGCTATTCTTTACAGATGCGATAAAAGGCTACGCTCAATGATTAGGTGATGTGTATAAAACAGGTGGTACAAAACTTCATACTTTCAAAATTCGTTAAAGAAACAGTCAGTTTCAGTTTTATACAAACTAATATATGGTTTGATGAATTCTCAAACAAAAAAAAAGTTGGCGATCGTATGCTCAATGTTTTTGTGATTCGGAGCAGAACCTCCACAATGATAATTGTGATTGAATATATTGTTGATTGACAGTGCCGAGTTGTACGTCAAAATCTCGTTCTGCTTGTATACGTTAGTTCCTGCTTTTGTTTTATTATCTGTTATTTTCTCACCTATTGTCATCTTCACTCGCATTTGCACCATTTTGACACCTCCATATTACACTATTTTCAATAGGAAAAGTGGGGTAAATTCGGACTTTTGTTTACCATGAACTTACATCTCAACTACTGATTAACCAGTGTCGAATTGATTTTCATCTTGATTTCTCGTCAGCCCTTAGGACATAGAAGGCAACTGACTTGGAAATAATTTGCTTGTCATTGTCTTATTACTCTTATAAAGTCTACTTCGCAACAGTTAAATAAATATCATGTGTTTGGCGCAACAAAAGTAGGAGGAGCTGAGATTAAATGTCTACAATTTTCAAATTCTCGCTGCTGTAACCCGTGAATCTGAATAGCT
The DNA here is from genome assembly GCA_025331005.2 of Zoanthus gigantus. NCBI lineage: Eukaryota > Metazoa > Cnidaria > Anthozoa > Zoantharia > Zoanthidae > Zoanthus > Zoanthus gigantus. The sequence goes on along the minus strand of JAOBBB020008494.1, from coordinate 13,562 downwards.
ATGTTTTACTTCTCATTATTAAACTTTGGAAAAACGAATAAATATTGATTTAGTAGAGCAACTTTCACATGGCCACTGTACACGAATTCAATAATTTCATTGGATTTAAATGGCTTTGTCAATATTGACAAAAATCATTTTGATCGTTTGGCGTACACAAGTAACCAAAAGCAACAGTAACAGAGAGTTAAACAAAAAATTTGTACAGAAAAATTGCCGTTTCATGTCATCTTTACAATGCAAAAAAATTCTTTGATCTTTAAATCTTTCGATTTCTTTTTCGAGTAATATATTATTGTGATAGAGTGTAAAGATGCCACAGCAACTAAAAATCAGTAGCAAAATTTTGTATGAACAGCAAGATATTTCCAAGTCAAAAACTTTCTAATATCCACACTCTAAAAAGCAAATGTCAACTTCACTTTCAGTTCTTATATTGTGACAAAATTTATTCACCACTATTTACAATCATATACACTCAGTTATATATTTTTGTTTCAGTGACTCTTTTCAAGGTCACAACTAGAAAGTTCTTCACCAAAAAGAGATGTTCGTTTGTTGATCTCATTTAGCATATAATCTGTAATCTATTTTACACAATCATTGACTCATTTCTAATGAAAATTGCTGTCTAGTTAAAAACTGAAATTTACAATAAAAATTGGATAAAATCTTTTCATTTGTTGTTTCTCGAGTGAGCACAAGTGCCATGCTCTTTGCTCTGTCTTCAGCAAGTAGAATATTATACTAGAATCCTGAAATATGTTTTTGGAAAATTCTAGCTTTGATGATTTCTAAAGGTAAGACAGTTTTGCATCTGTGAGCTCGAAAGTTGAGTAGAAGTGTTCAAAGCAGCCGTACTCATTTGTGGGGGCGAAGTTTGATTCACGTGCAAATCCTGTTGAATCGAGGCCGAAATCGTGTTTTGCGAACCTGAAGAAGACTTGGGAGATTTCGACAAGCCTTGAGCATTGCATTTTTTCCACTTCATTCTTCGATTTTGAAACCATATTTTGACCTGTCTTTCTGTAAGATTGAGCTGACCGGCCATTTCGGATCTTCTTTCTTTTGTAAGGAAATGATTGAAGTGGAATTCCTTCTCAAGTTCGAGAAGTTGCTTTCTTGTATATGCTGTCCGTTTACGCTTTCCTTCCGTTCCTCTGCTGCTCCAAGTTGTATTTCCTAGAAAGAAACCACATCTCCCATCAAAATTCGAAAATCATTACAAAAGACATTTAAAATGTCCAAAAAGTTTTAAGTTAAATCACGCTTAAATACTTTATATCACAATAATCACGCCTTAACGGTTAACTGCGATTTGATGGACCTTTTAAGATACTCAACCAAAATAAAATATGACGGGGTGTTCAGTCTAAATGATTAAGAACACGAAATAAACATTCACAGAATTTTTTGACAATTAGGTTAATTCTAGTTTAATGTATGATGTTTGTTTATTACTCAATCGGTCACTGTATTTCAGCCCCTTGTCACTTCAGAACCTGGCAACAGTTTTAACTTAAAGAACTTAGTGATTGTTGGAAAAGCAAGAACTAGCCATCGTTACCTGCTGATGCGTTATGCCACCAATTTTCGGGAGCCGTGCTTTTTAGCCAGGCATACTGATGAAAGGAACAACTCTGATTTGGATCTTGAGTTGAAAAATAAGGAGCATCAATAGGAGGGTTCGGTGTAACAGGACTTTGGTTAGGGATCTGTGAATGCTGAAACGAGGGCGCCTCCGTGTTGTAGCCATTGACTTGAGTGTGACTCGCTTGAGAAGAGATCGACATAAAATTAGGTAACGCGTTTTGGTTGTAATAGCTTGGCGATTGCATTCTGCATGGGGAGTAGGAATAATCCAGAGGCGGTTGTTGATTAAGTGTTGGTTCTTTGCTTGGTATGTTAGACCCGTAGTATGGGTATGTTTGTGACTGCATTGCGCCTATGCTCATCGTTGTGAATGTGGGGAGAGAATGCTCGATCTGAGGTATTTATAATTTGCCGGAAACTTATAAATAATGTAAAACGCCAGACAAGCGTGACGTTGTACGTCACCTGTGCATAACGTCCACTAAACGCATTATTTGGTTTTGAAAGTTTTAATTAAACTAAAAGCCATAATTCTACGCATTGGTAGAAATAGAACTTTTAGAGATTTTTTGTCGCTTCTGTGGCCACGAGTTGCTAGATATAGGTACCACGAGCCTCATTATTTATAAAAAACTGATAAGTTAAAGAATAAATAACGAATTCGCAAACACCCCCCATTCAGGTATTGAATCTCTAAGTGAACTCATAAATACCAAAGCAGACAACTTTTTTTGGCTTTATTTCATAATTTATTTTCCAGTCTTATGAAAAAGGCAGGTTTTATAGATTAAAGGTGAGCCTTGCCCTAACAATCTTCTTTTAGTTGGTATTTAATTTTAGCCGTCAGCGGCTGGCATTGTGTTGTTCTACACTTCTTTTGTCAACTACGAACTTAGAATCCCACATAAAACTTGCAAACTAGTCGTAATTAATAAAAAATTCGCTGAGATTTTTTAATTGTTTTTCATAGAAGGTTGACTATCGGCAAATTTTGGTAGTTAACATGTATTCTAAAACAATAAAAGCGTTGAAATCCTATCCTTTAAAATATTTTTCGACAGACAAAATATGATTCGTAAATTTATCTAAGGTAAAATGTTTAAAACGGTCAGAACTGCAATTATCTCTGCGTGCGCAGAGGAGATAAAACGATCAAGAAAAATCACGTTTGATGGCAATCTAATGCCAACATAAGGCTTTCAATCTGCTTTTTAGTCGCAGTTTTTTTCCCTCATTTCTTGCTGTGTATAAAATGCTGTGTCAATGTTTTACTTGCTTTACTTCTATGGGTTTTTGGCGCAGCGTCGATATGTCGCAGTATTAATCCGAGGTGTGAACAAAGGCCTCCCATTCAGAATGAATAAAGGCACAGAACAATTGAGGCTATATAACGCTAATGAAAATCTTTTGAAAGATTGAACACGAAAACAACAGTAAAAATTTGGCTGGAGAAGCAAAAAATAAGTTTGAAAAGGAAAGCTTTCTTTAAAGAATTAAGACGAAATACGTAACTGGAGAGCATGCAACATGAAAATATGATAATTAGAAAAAGAAAATAAAAATCTACCTTTCTATACTCCTAATCGATTACGCAAGAATCAAGATAATACCCTTTTACAAAAATCAGTTTTTGTATTAAAGCTGACTTTTTTTGCCCGATTCAATGCACGAAGTTTCCAAAAAAAAATTTGTTTGAAAATTCTTAAACTCAATCACTTATTTGTTGAATAATGGTCGTCGAATAGCCCTGTTTAGAATCGTTTTTGCATGGTGGGCGGAAAAAGAACAGCGGTGCTTTCGTTTCCGTTCGGGTTTGTTGTGGGAACTGATTATCGCAGACAGAGTATCTGTATAGTAAAAGAAAGTGTTGTAAAACTCCAGGAAGTTTAGTAAAGTGAGCGATTGAGTTTTATCCACACTGCAGGTGTAAGTTTAACCACCTGATATTTTTCTTATTTGGGTCCTAACTTCAAGTTTGCGATTGTATGAATACATTATACTTTCTTTCTAAATCAAACCAATATTTTCCAATGAAGCCAAGTGCACGTTTTCTTTTGCTAGATTAGTATTACTATTCGATCTTTTAATACTTTAATTTAAGATATTACAGTTAACATATTTAGGTATTTTTTAATTTAGATAAACTTTAGATCTTATTCGTATCAGACAAAGGAACCTCTGGTGTTACCACAATGGCCCATAGAAACTAGAATGTTTAACAAAAATACTGGTCTCAAACCGACCGGTTTAAGCATGTTTTCTGGGGAAATCATTTAGAAAATTACAGGGTGACTTTCCCCGTTCAGAGAGAGCCGCAGGCTATTTTGTTTACTTACGACCAGTTTGGAGGAAATCATAAAACTGGAGACTGTAAACACAAGCTTCGCAGAAATTGTAATCACAATTCTGGCGGAAGCAAGTAAATTTTTGTTGTTGTTGCCACGGCTTGTGTTCATAAATTTTACACAAGTTTTGGTTGTCCGGAAATCCTATTCAAGTTAACAAGCACTGAAGTGGTTGGATATGTACAAACCAATATTTGTTCTGTTCTGAATGGCTAGGTGTGTTTCCGCTGACCTTACAACAACTCCTCCCTCCAATTTATGAAACAATACCCTTGACAACTTTTAAATATTTATTAAGCAATTTAGTACTACTAATCCTGAAAGATCCATTTAGTAGGACTCGTACAATAGCTTTCAGAATCAAGTCTCGTGTTCTCTTTTTACGGTCGATACGGAGCGAGTTGGAGAAGTGGACAACTTTGTTTTCGCTTAAAAACATTTTTAATGAAGTGCAGGACTCCCCTGTCAAGAGCCAACTAACAATGTGCCACACGCCAAGCAGTGTGATTTAGAGCTTATGGATTATTTTTGGTGCAACGCGGGAGTTCACTTATTGAATGATATTGTTATGCATAACTACTGTATTCTAATGAAATTAAAGCTTTTGTTTGAATAAATGGCAAAGCAATGGCTGAATAGAATGACTACAGCATAAACCACCAAATATTTGTTGTTGTTGTAAATATTAAAATAAACAAAGTCTTTTAGGCGCGAAATCTTCCCAATTTTCCATCAGACAGATAAAAAATGATTTTAAATCTTGATTAATAAATTCGTGCTTATATTATGTTTTTAGGAATTTTTTCCTTCAAGCGAGACGTAGATTAGCTTATATTTTCAGAGTGACCTTAGATAAAAAAAAAGAGTAATTTTCTGACAGCCATCTGTGATATACAGCACCAAGATCATAACAGATTTTACTGGGTGGTACAGATTGCCCTTTGGGGTCTAGATAACAAATTTAAGAAAGAAAGGCCATGCTTTTCAAAACAGTTTAATAACCTAGCGGCCTAAACGCACCATATCATTAAACACTTATGGAAATTAGGTCGTTTTTTTAGTAGCTGCATTAATGGATAAGAACGGAATGTGACTTAAAAGGCTGATCAGATGCTATCTTAGGCGCGTTTACGCTCACTTGGTTTTTACGCCCACGTCTCTCTAAAGCACTTAGAAAAGTAAAGCCATTCCTTTTACCTCCTTGTTTCTTACCTTGTTTCTCTTTTAATTAAGTCTCTCTAAATCTCCGTTTAGACTTTTTCACTTGGTGATCATATGTAGCAAGACATTTGATTTGAGGGCTGCTTAACTTCTGGTAGAAGAACAGTTTTAGAGCATTACACACTGTCCAAATTCAACAGGATTGTTCATCTGAAGCTTTCTTTCGTGATCTTGTCAGTAGTTAGTGCTCAGGATATACCTACTTGACTACAACTATTTTATTAGGCTTTGTAATAAATTGCCAGATATCTCAAAATGTTTTTAGTCTCAATAACTTCTCGATTTCGTTCAGTATTTCTGTAACTTTTAGAGTTAAGTTTAACATTGGAATATTTACTTTTTCAATATGCTTTCTAAAACTTTTTATTTGGTTTACAAAGGTTGTTTTGCCATGGAAACACCCAACCAAATATTGCTTCAACCACAGACTGTAACTGCACGATTTCTGCTTTAAAGACAATAATGTGGAACGCTTAAAGAACTCTACAGACCGCAGTCTGAGTCAGCTTAGATGTATGGCGTCCAATTTAAATTATGGAATGAGGTTATGTTTTTAACGAAGTATATAATAAGCTGAAGCATTCTACATAGACTCAGTTCATTTGAAAGATCCGAACTGTTTTTTTAAAGCAAACAAACTTGTATTTGAAATATAGCAACATTGAAACACTAAGTTTTTTTTCCTATGCTTTTGAAGAATGGAAGTGTGTTCAGCATTTGCTTTGTACTGTTCATTACTTTCACCAACAGCAATTGAAAGAAATAACCTTAATTTTATTTTATGAGAGAAACCTTCCTCCTCAAACCTAGCTATAATTGTAACCAAAACAACTTTTTTTCAAAGTAATCACAAAACCATATTCTTCGTATACTCTAATTAAGATTCATCATTCTTATTTTGTTTCCGACAAGAAGTATAGCTTGTCTGCCCCGATGTTCTTTCTTCTGGCTAACTGAAATTCTAACCGCCATAGTGCACTAGTCACTAAAACCAATTTTAAGTTACTTAGCTTCAGAAGTAAAGAAAATAGTCTTCATCATGGAACTCATTTAGCTATTGAAAATCGGTGGGGTATAGTTTGTGCTCATTCGAGTCGGCATTGCTCTATATCTACTGAGCAGAGGATAACACTGACTGATTACTGGGTCAGTAAAAAGTATTTTCTTGACTGATATTTAACGGTATTTTCCCTAAGGCAATACTGAGTTAAAGCAGAATACAGCATTTACAAATCTTACCAGAAGTGTGACTGTGTATGTTTCGGTGTTAATTTTTAATGGCCTTATATAAGGGAACTGAGAGACCCCTTTCAAATATCTCTTTTTATGTATAGCTTGCATCTAGCTTCTTTCTTCGTTGTTGACAATTTTTTTCCAAACATTTTCCAAACTTTCCAATTTGCCTAAATGCGTACAAATAAAGTACCAATGCCTAATTTTTAACAACATTTCAAGATGTGCTCATTTTAGTTCAGCAAAATATATTGCTCGGAATCTCGGCCTTTCCATCCGAACATGAAGGTATGATAGAGATGAGGTTAAAATAAACAAAAACAGCCTGTTCTTGCTACACAAGGAAATGGTTTCGCAAATGTAAGATACTATTAAAACCATTTTTTCATTTACCGCGACAGCCAAATCATATTTCATAAGAGAAGATAAGGCCATATTCTTGGGAAAAAATGAAAACATTAAGATTTTTTATTAACTTTTATCATAGCAGTTCCGTTTCTCATAAGATCAGGATGAAACTATTGCTTAAAATATATTAAATTTCATTATGAGAACGGTTTGAAAAAAGCACAAAATCATTATGAACTTTATACATGGAGAAAACCTCTAGAATCCTAAATCCTTGTAAAACGAAACAAAAGTTGAAACATTTAGATTTAGATATTTAAATTTAAACACTAAGAGGGAAAGAATTTTAGGCAATTCCAGTTATACTCGTTAAAGATTTTTTTATTAGTTGTTTTAGGCGATCAACTAAAATCAATGAAACAACTCGTATCGTTGACTGATAACCTGACACTCATTTTGCTGTGGGAATTTGAATGATGTCTTGTGTTGCAAGGTTTGTTAGAAAAAAAAAACAGTCGTAAAAATTTTTAAATTTTGATATCTTTGCAATTTTGAAAGCTATTCACTCGGCTGTAGAAAACCTGCAGGGTACTTTTATCTTGTTTCTTTCGCAAGACTAAGAAGTGTAACCTTTTTAGTTATAATAGCCGTCAAATCTAGTTTATCCCCTCTGAATGTTATGACAGAATCTATGTGAAGGAACTGCTTTCTAAAAAGGGCAAACACTGTATTATCTGTGTTCCTAACGAGATCGTGCCGTTTTTGGTCATGAGTAAAAAAAATCAATTCCGTCTTCTTATCTGTGCTTCATAAGTTTCAATGTTCTTTCCTTCCAACGCCTTTTTGTGCAATTTGCATTATTCTGAAATAAGTAAATAAAACTCCTTGCAACAACATGAACCTGCTTTAAACAGACACGAAAAATACATTCTGTTCACTTAAAAACGCATTAAAGTTTTTTTGAACTTTGAGAAAGTTGTGGTTGCTAAGAATATTGAGCAGCGATCCAAATCGAATCTAGGAAAGGCAGATGTGAGTAAAAGATAGTTGAATTGTACAATTGCGCCGACCATCCAGTGCATATACGTTACCAAAAGAGATCAGAAATTTTAAGGTTTGCCGCGGAAGAAGTTCATCAGTTTTCAAATTGTAATTGTAATCGTGATTGTGAAGGGAGACATTTATTCCAGTTATGAAGAAAAGAAAAGAAAAGAAAAGCACCTTTCGGACTCTGACTTAAACAACTCTTAATTTCATAGTGGATGTATTGTTAAAGACACGAGTGCTGACTAGTTAAACAAACGCTTTAGCCTAAAACTTTCTCGGAATGTTGAGTTTATTCTTTATTCTATATTGTATATTCTTTCCAAAGAGAAGAAATTGCAAGAGCTGCAGGGATATGTTTTGTGATGTTACATGAAAAGTCCCCACAAAATGGCCTTACCACAAAGGGTTTCGTTTTACTTAGTGATAAACTGCTTAGGAGTCTAATTCTATTATATTTGCAAAAGGCTAGTTTAGTTTTCACTTTACCGAGTTGCTTTGTTAAGAGAAACTGTTATCTCTAAAAACACAAAAGCGCAATGTGTGGTTGAGGGAGTTAACAAAAACAAAACTCGTCGTTCCTCAGAAATGTGTTTTACTGTGAGAAAAACACCCAATTTATGCATCTGTCATTGTAGATTCATAACATCGCAAAGCCTTCCCATGCGAAAAGTTCAAAATGGTTTATTGCATCAAAAGCAAGGTCGTAGCAAAATGAAAGGGTAAAAAAGGAATTTTATCAATTTACGAGGCCCTTCGGCGCTTCTTGTTCATTTTAATTAAATTTAGAAGAGTTAAAATTAACTAAATTAATCAGTGGGCAAAACGTCTCTGTCCTTGATTAATGGCATCTTATTTTTAAAGCTTAGAGTTTCCGTTATTGTGGCAGGGTTTTAAGCTGCAACATAATAGCGGATCTCCAACGTTTTATGTTTGTCCATTTTGCTTTGAAACTCGTGCTACTGCTGAGTAAAATGCAAACATTAGGGTGTCGGTATAGTTGTTAATGGCCCATTTCAACAATACTTGAGGCAAGTTATCTAATAAAAAGGCAATGGCATCCTTGTAATTAAAAACCTATTAAAACGAAAAGACCACAGCTTCTGCGGAACTAACACTACCGAAAACAAGCTGAAAGTCGTTTGCGCGGCAGGCCATCCGAAGGAGTTATAGATACGTAACTCAAAATCTGTCATTACTAAAAATTAAGGGCCTATAGCCGGAAACAATTTACTGTTTTAAAATCTTTTTGAAAATGTAAGAATAAAATTGAAATTAAGGTTAGGGACAGCGACTATAAAACAATCACATGAAAATGAGAAATTATATAATTGAAGAATATAATCTTAACGACAAGTGGGAATGTTTATGTTTTCTTTACTTTGCAAACATTTCCTTTAAGCTTGTGAGCTAGATGAGTATTAAAAATACTAAAAATCCGATTACTAACAGCTAAATTTTTGTTATAAAGGTTATTCGTCTTACTCTCCAATGTTTAGTGTTTATTGATTAAACTTAAGTACACATATTGACGTTTTCCCTAGCTTTAAACTTATATTAAAAACAATAAATTAATTTGCGTTAGGACAACTTTGCATTTGTGAAGATTTTAAATAAAACCGACAAAATTGATTTTGTTAAATACACAAGCATACACTGACTGACAACTAAAACAAATTGGGTTAGAAAACCTACCTCTTTTGTAATATATGACTCTAACTAGATAGATTCATCAAACATTAAGTTTTGACTTTTCTGATTAAATATTTTCGGCAGCCTGCAGCAAAAAAAATCTTCAAACACTCATCCGAAACGCCGCTCTTAATACTCCAAATATGACTGATAAACTGCGAATTGTATTAAAGGCACAATGTATTAAAACCCTGAATGCGATTCGTGATTTAACGAACAAGGTACTAAAAATAATTCACCCAAAAATACTGCCAGTTTTTGAAAGGAAAAATTAAGGTAAAACATTTCAAATACAGTATTAAAAAAAGGTGCAAATGTATTGATTTTGATATTATTTAACTTTTGGTTTTAGAAATTAATTTGCTGAAGGGTTCTGAAACAACGAGAGCTAACCTTAACAGACAAAGATAAGATAATTTATTTGTTAAGAAGCAAAGAAAGCTTATATACAGTTATTTCTGGTTTTTCAATGAGGCTACTTAGGGCTAACCCATAACTAAACACAAATACAAAAATATATTTTGAAGTTGGAAGTTTTATGTTGTTTTTTGGACAACCTTTGAGAATCTTGAACGGTTTTCCATCATATTGTTTTATTGAGAAGAAACATAGTTATCATTGATATTGAACAGACATGACAAATTATTTAACTGTACCTCCTCAGTCCATGTGTGTTAACTGAAGTCATTGAATTTAGATTTGATTTAGATCGAAAACTGTTCTTCGTTTTTGAAATCTGCACAATATAGCATCTTTAAAATGAAAATATCAAAGACCCTCGCACTCATACACAATCTTATTCCATTTACAAACCTAAAATTTCTGAAACAAAAAGAGGGTTAAGCACTACGAGTACTTACCGTCAAAGCAGTCGCAGAGAGCAAAAATAAGCTTTTTCGGGAAGCATTATAAATGTACATGAAATGAAAACGTTTCAGTTTTGCGTGAATAGATCGATGGGAACACTTTGTTTTTTTTGCATACTTTCTATGCTGTATACTGAAATAAGTATTTTTAAAAATACTTCGTAATCAAGCTGCCAAAACCGAAACTACCAAAAAAAAGAATTAAGTTCTCTTTTTATAGTAGAACATAAAACGACACTAATTTTGCTTGTATTGACAATAATTTTCGCACCATGGCAGATATAGGAGCATTTAGTTGCAATTACAGGGCTATTACAGTTGGATGTTTTTTACAATAAAACAAACTACTAGAACGCGTTTTACTCAGTAAATCATCACTCAAGTAAAACTCTAACGACTTGCAAACGTAAAGACGAATTCAAGGTCTTAATGAAAAAAACTCGATCAGATTAAAACACAGGGTATTACGAATAAAACAAGGCACTTTGCAAGATTTATTGCCGTTAAAATGACTCGTTTCCAAAGAAAGCTATACACTGTTTCCTTACAAACACTTTTAAGTAGCCCTTTAAACTACTGGTATTACCAATTTGAACACGTTACGAAGACAGTGTTTGCAAAACTTTCCTCGTAAACCACATCAATTTTTTCAGTGTGACTTATTGTGAGTGCCGTTGCACGCCTTGTACCTTGAATACAAGAGCAATCACAAGTGAAGTGGATAAATTTGTTTTTAGAAATGATCAAACTAATTTAGCTTAGCAATTTCCATAAAAAGGACTATTGCTGTAATTTGGGACGAAGCCGAAAGTGTAATTTCACGAAAGCAATCTTTTCTACGTTCCTTAATCATTTCACAGGTATAACAACATTCAAATCTGCATTCTTTAATTTCAAAATTAAGTACTGGCAACCGATTTACAGTGCGCCAATGTTCGACTACAACTACCCTTGCCAAGTGCTGATCTAAACCGCTTCGAACTAATTAATTAAAAAAAAAAACTTTAAAAAACAATGGTATATAAGTTAACTTCGGGCTCGATCCCAATGGAGCTGAATAAAGAAAATCTAAGCGTGAACTTGTTTTGTAGCTTTATATCTGGTTTTCACAAAACTCACAGTTGTAACGATAACATTTATAGAACTTAGCTTACCAAATTCGTGATTTCATTAACTCTATAAAATGAATAGTTTTATCATCGCAGCAAGTACACAAAGAAATAGTACACACTGTTTTTTTTTTGTAAGAATCCAATTTATAAGAGTCATGAAGCTCGGATTTCGGAAATTTTAAGACCACTCTGGTTTCACTGCTTTGACAAAATGAGGACCTATTTTGAAACTATTATTTGTGAATTATTTAAGAATTATATAAGGCTCAAAATGTCAAAATCGCGAGGCTCGGGGAAAAAAGTATGATTCTTGTGAAAAAAAAGTGTGTAAATATAAAAAAGGTGACGTTTAGGCGTCAGAGCAGAAAGCTTTAATAACTTTTCATTCGATATACAACTCAATTACGTTACAAAATACTGCAAATTAAGTTTTTGGAAACTTTTTTGATTGTAATATATTAGTTCCTTGGACTAAAAACTCCTTTCTTTTGTGGTCGTCAATTTTTCCCATCATTTTTATTAGCGTACAAAATGTACGTTCGGGTAAAAGGGTCCAGGGCGGAAGTACGCTTTTTTAAATTATGAAACTAACCATAACATTATTTTAGCAAAAAACAAATTTAAGCTAACAATTGAAAACGAATTTCGTTTCTGCTCCCACTACAACACAGTTTTCGGTCCTGGAATCCACGACCAGGGCTGAATTTATTTGGGACTAGACATCCAAGAAACATGACTATATGACGCCAGTGTGCAGCCTAAAATTCAGTATATACTTCATACCAGTATGCGATATAGTTGCCCTCCTTATAGTCTCCCTAACAAGTAAGTATGTGCCCCTTCTTAGGGAGACCCTATAACCCTAACCCTTACTGGCATACTGGCATGAAGTATATACCGAAAATTCAAAACCTGCTATCAGCTACAAAACACCGAGAAGAGACTGGCAACAAACTTCTGACTGGGGGATGGCCAGCAATTTCTCCAGCCAGCTGGAGTAATTGTCTTTGATACATTTTCAGCATCTTATAGCGGACCTGCTTTTAATCGGAGATGGTTATAGTAGCCTGCATGGATTTTAAACATTATAAGCTAGTAAACATTTTCGTTTAGTTTACCGATTTTATTTTCTTCGGAAAGAAACAAAGGGATTCAAACTCGCTCTGACATCCCGGTATCATATACATAACATTAAATGTGGCTGATTTGACACACCATTGATTAATAAACACGCAAAACTTCAAACAATTTTTTCATATTTGCCAGTTTTTAGATTAAGAGCGATGTTTTGGTGAATCAGAATGTCACGCAAAACCATAGTCACAAAATGTTGGGAACCCAATCATCCTGTGATCGTCAAAATGCGGCGAATATCTCAAATTTGACAAATATACGTGTTTAACTACATCACTTTCTCCGATTAAAGTTTTTATGTTAATTTCGAGTGTGTTGCTCTGACCAAGATATAACGGTCTAAATGTCAGCTCTTGCTTATACCTATATATGGATAAAACCATAAAAGTAACATTGAAACGGTTAGTTTTGTCTAAACACACGTTACGCTCACATTATTATTTACCATCACGAATTTATTTTATATTGAAGGCGAACAATTTATACTATGAGAGAGGTCTTCCTGTTTACCAATCTGTCGGTGAACAACAATCTGTCCCAGTTTTGTCATGTTCTCGGAGAAGAAAAGGATTCAAAGTTAACTCTTCTGGAAGAAATTTGCATAATCTTGTAAATATTCCCTGTGTTTCGTCCACTGTGAAAAAGCCAATTCAGTTGGGATTATTTAACGCTCAATCAGTGAACAACAAGGCTCTGGCTGTTAAAGACTATCTTGTTGATCATGGACTAGATTTACTTGCTGTGACCGAAACTTGGTTAAAGACAGATTCCACTACTACGATCAATGAACTTTGTCCACGCGGTTTCAGTTTTTACCATGTACCGAGAGCAAATAGGAGAGGCGGTGGTGTCGGTCTAATTTTTAACAAGAGCTTAAAGATTTTGAAACAGGAAGTAGAAAGATTTCGCTCATTTGAGGTCATGGAAGTTTTGTTATACTCGTCATCTTCATCCTTACCGATCAGAATTCTTAT
>JAOBBB020008419.1:0-16120 GCA_025331005.2 Zoanthus gigantus | reverse complement strand
ATTTAGTTGGCTGCCAATGCAACAGATGTATATAATGTATATATTTAGCAATGTTAGAATATAGGTTTTAAATAGTAAATGTGTCATATGTTACAATTTTTTTGTTATCATTTAGGTTTTATTAACTTTTATTGGTATACATATTAGTTAAATTTTTTAATTTTATTATTCTTAGTCGATCACTTTTACCATGAGCCTATGGCTCGGGAGAATGGGTGACCACTCCCTGTGTAACTGACTTTAAATAAATTATTATTATTATTATTATTATTATTATTATAATTATTATTATTAACTGGTCACAGGAAAAGCATCGGAATTAACCCCAAAGAAAAATCCAGAGCAGAGCCCCCAAAGTGGTTCATGTAATCACTGACAACTTGCAGCTCCTGCAGCCAAACCTGCTCAATATGTAATGCTCTGGTTACAACTGAGAAAAGGAGCCTGTTGAGTAGGCAGCATACTCCATACAGAAGATCTCCAGTGCCTGATGGACCAGTTTGCACATGCCTGCACATGCCTGCAGGGAGTTTAGCTGCAATAAAAAAGACCAAAGTCATGGGCAAGAATGTCCCTGCACCAAGACCAACAAGCACTGACAATGAAGAACTGGAGTTCAATGACCATTCACCTTCTTTGGTTCAACAGTTGCCAGCAACCTTTCACTCTATGCTGAAATTACTAAGCGCATCACAAAAGCCACTGTTTTCATGACAAATATGAGCAAGAGAGTGTGGGGCAACAGCAAAGTGGCTGAGAGCAGCAAACTGAAAGTGTACCAGGCATGTACCCTCAGTACTTTGCTATATCAGACCTGTCAATAAAAGGCATGCGATCGCACACGCACGCCTATTCACATGCCTAACGAAAGCCAGACTTGTGATCCATTGTACACCTAAAATATATAATTTATCGCTCTTGGTATTGGCCATTGTGCTTCTTTTCTTTTAGGATTTATGAAAAAACATGTAGCTGCAGGCTCGATTTTAAGGAAAATTTCTTGTTGTATATGGGGCAACCAAGAATTATTTTTTATTTGTCCCTCAAAAGTTCAGGTCATCGTAAAAAATGAGCTCTACCATGTTAAGAAAAACCATTCAAATGTATCAAAAATAATTATTTTTGCTGAAAACAGTCTAGACAGTTTGTCTCCTTTGGGTAAAAAAAGCAGACGAAATCAACAAGCACCTGGGTTGTTCCATTTTTAGCCACTTAAGTCACCACACGCCATCGCATGCTTCGGTCAGCCAAGGCGACCGAATGATTGCACGCCTACTGATTTTTTCACTGACAGGCCCGTATATGGCAGTGAGTCTTGGACCACATACAGAATGTTAGACAAGAGAACTGGCAGGAGAATTTCCACCTCCAGTCTTCTTTGGATCCCGGTAATCACCTAAGTAATGGCCAGGACAGCAGTTTCCTTCAGCATACACCTTTTGCTCTGTCAGCATCACTTGCACTGGCTTAAACATTTGCATCATATGGATGATGGATGCATCCCCAAGGACCTCCTGTACAGTAAGCTTGCTAGGGGACACCACCCAACAAGTCATGCAAGACTGCAAATCAAGTACATCTACAAAACTTCAAGCTAACAAAATTGATCCAAAATGCTGGAAACTAATGACACCTGACTGTGGCTGCTAAGTCATGGTGTTCCCTGGTAAGTCACAAGGGGCAAGGAGAAGCCACCAGCTGGAAGACAAAGGGCAATGGCAAAAACAGAGATAGCAGAAAACATAGCATTGGCAACTGCATTGTACACAATTCATGCCCTGAATCATGAGAATACTTTAAACTCATATTTAATGAGCCCTCAATATTACAAAATTTTATCTTGTAAAGGTAACTAAATGAAACAAAGAAACAGAATAGAAAACTCTTCCTTAATTCAGTTATTTTACAGAAAGACTTACATAGATCACCCCCTTAATCATGTTTTCAATGTGACTGCAAATTGTCTTCACACATGCTAGTTCCTTGCGAGTTGCAAACCACACGTCAACTTTCAGCTTCTTCTTTGACAACAGAGTCAACTCAAGGTTCAGATGCTTGAACTTTCGCTGAAGTTTTCCCCTGGGTCCCTTTACAGTAATAGTTCTGCTGTTCACTTTAACTTCAACTGAAATAAAGAAAAAATACAAGAAATACTTTATCATCAAAAATGAGCAACAGACTACCTGTAGAATTAATTGCTTGATTCAATGAGATTTGAGATGTTTTCAATCTTTAGTGTAGCTAGTTTTTTATGTTGCAAAACAGAACAGTTTAATCCTAAAGTTAAATATCAGACAAGTGGCATAGGGCTTTCTCCACTAAAATGCAATGGCCACTCTCTTCCATAATGTACTACAGGTGAAACAAAAATTCTTGCACATTGCTACTGGATTGAAGAGTCATGGAAAGATTTTTTGCATATTTTTAAAAACTAAAGTTACCAAACTGACTTGCTTTTGATTGTTATGGATGTTCTGACTGAGGCTGTAATTATATTTAGCAGTTGAGTTTCTACTGAATCTGCCGAGGATCAGGTTGCAATTAAGTCAGGTTGTCCTAGGATGCAGTTGCAATGTAAAGCACTATCACTCTTCTTGTCACAAAAATATTGAAGAGTAATAAATTAGATTGAGATCTGACTCACAACTGGCAGTTCTTTGGTAATAACACTTGCCTAAAAGCTCAAGTACAACTTTAATGACTGTAGCAACTTGTATCAATCTTCTGACAAACTGCATAATACCAAGCTGTCTAAATACATCTTAGGGCCATTCCATCTTAAATCCACACCCCTTTAGTGACAAGAATTTCTAAAGTGTTGTTACAGTGTACATGACCAGATTTTCAGAAGGGTAAGTACTGTCTTCATGGCCAACTTTTTTTAAGGGTATTTTGATCAAAGCAGTTTTTCTGATGGATATTCACTTACAGCCATTTTTCTGAGGGATACTCACAGTATGTAGCCATTTTTCTAAAGGGTATTCATTTCTCAGCTATTTTTTCTAAAGGTAAGTAAAAGTGTCAAATATTGTCAACAGGTTCTAATAAGTAGCAGACCATTTCTGAGAGTAATCCAGAGTTTGATATTTCTTGGGGCACTAATTAATGTATAATCTCATTAACAGAGAGTGTGGATATTAAGTGGAATGGCCCTTAATAAATAACAAAAAAATGAAAGATATAATATTAACATTACATTTTGCCTTAGTCACAGGCATAGTAATTTAGTCATTAGTTTCCAGTCTCTTACCATTATCGGGAATAGATACACTTGATGATGACAAGATGGTCTTCATGATGGCTGACAAAGATGAAAAAAAAAATGCTACTTGAGAAATAAAAGACTATATAAGGCTAAAAAGGGTGGGCATCATTGGCACAGTTGGTAAGATCTCTGCCTTCTGACAAAAAGTCCCCGGTTCAATCTCCCGATTGGCCAAGATTTGAACTAATTTGTGCGACTTTCTTTGCTGCCTAAGCTAATTCAGCTTTATATCTTTCCAGGGTAGGTAAATGAGTACCAGCATCTGCTGGGAGCTAACCTGTGATGGATTAGTGTCCAGTCCGGGGGGAGTCAAAGACTCATCTGCTTAACACTACAGAAACAGGAGATAAGCACCGGCTCTATGGGCCACTTGGCTCGTAAAGGATTTAGCCTAGCTTATAAGACTAAAAAGCAAGATAAAACATATTAAAAGTTGATTAGCTATAACAGGTATATCACTTTTACTATAAATATTACCTAGTTTTCCAGAATACCTTTAACTCATTTAGGTAAAATTTCCGTATTGGGGTGTACTATTGTTAAGTCATACGAACTAAACCTTACCCAGACCCTAGCTTCTATAGTAAAATACGCGATGAAACTGCATGCATAAATAAGTACACCCCAGTACGGAAATTATCCCCTCATTTATTATAACCACAGATTTATAACTTTCCACCCTCTAAATAGGACTAAAACCTACACTGTGAAAACAGAACATATCTACCAATGCAAATCTCAAATCCCTGTTAATCGAAGCTGTGGTTTTAACAATCAAAACACAGGAAATGCGTAAATTTCTTGTTTTTTTACAAACAAAGTACAACCAACTTCACTCTAACTTTGGGCTTTTCACAAAAAAAATTATCCCTTTTTGTCTGCTTCACAACGGCACGATAAACATAGAGGTGGGCACATCTTTAACTAAAAAAACAGGAACATTGTAAGTCTATTTCTTTGTACAGTTGTATAAACATTTTTAAAATAACACCTCAGGATCAAGGACTAACGTCCAAAAGGCAATAATTTTTCTCCTTTTTTACGTTTTTCTACCTATATAAAACCCTTTCTTTAAAATCATACACGCAGTTTTCCATCATCATCACGTTTATTTTGTTTGGTAAGAAGCTGAAACCACAGCATGATCTAGTCAAAGTATCTCTTATTTTCAATAAACATTAATCCTCATCCCTACATTCAAAGTATCTCTTATTTTCAATAAACATTAATCCTCATCCCTACATAAGAACTCCTGAATTATTTCAAGATGTCTAAAAACAAGTTCATCTTGTTTTAACAATTCGATGGATGAAAGTTATCAACCAATACCCTGGATTCTATCCACCATTTCCTACCTTTCAGATGAGATACTGTACGAAGAGAAAAGATCGTTCAAATCACAGGACTTAGTAGCCAGGCCTTTGTCAGAAAAATTCTAGGAGAGAGGGGTAAAATCCATGCTTTTTTTTCGGGGGGGACGCAAAAGTGACTAATGCTAAAATTAATCACTTTTACATACCCCCAATAATGAATACAGGTAACAAAATAAGAAAAAGATCTATTTATGTGTTAAATATTCTTCAAACAAAAGCATAGATCGTTTAAAAAGTTATTATACCTTTACCCCTCCCGTGACTGTTAAAAACATCGAATGGTGGACCCAGACTCCTCTTGCGTTTGTGTTGGTGGCTTATTGGAGTCTAATGCGAACCTTCAAAGGTCATTTGGTTTCAGTTGTCAAGTAAGTTGCACATAAAATGAACGATGAAGGAGCTAGAAGTACGACGAAAATATTTGCGAATGTATTTATTTCGTTTATCGGAGCAGGAATTCTCGGTGTTCCATTTGCTTTCAAAGAGGTTGGGATAAATAAAATATTGAGAGTTTCTTCATCTTGTGGTTCGATCGGTTATGAAAACCGCACACCATAAGATATTTGATGATAATTACACTGTCTTTTATTTATCTATAGGCCGGTATTGTTGAGGGAGCAGTTATCATGAGTTTAGTAGGAATGTTAAGGTAAGAGCTTTTATTCGATTCGTGGCTAGTCTTCAACATCAAATTCGCTGTTAAGAAGATTCGTTGTACGTGGCTTCCAATTGAGGGTGTCATGACGATTTCTAAAGTATGTGGTTGTACTTGCAGTCAAAGATATCAAGCCTGATATGAGCAGCTTCCAGCAATCGGGATTGGTTCCCAAGTGGTCAATTCACGTATTAAAAATTACAAATTAATTTACTTTTAACTTTATTGTTCGTCAATTTAAACGAGGATGATAAACGCAGGCCACGTATAAACATGGATTATATGACGATTTTAGGGTATTTTGTCATGTAGCCATGTCTCAGAGGCAAAAGTAATGTCAATCCTATTCGAATTTAGCATCGCAGGTTTAAACAGAGATCATGCGTTTATAATCAGACTATTTGGAACAAGCTGATATGGTGAACTGAACCACAACCTGAATTTCTATATATTAAATTTTTGATTAAGAATTATAAAATAATTTAAATAGTATGTGCATTTTGATTGGTCAACAACTGTGTTTTCATTGCTCAATGAAGCAAGAAAATGGCTTCATCGATATTATTGGCTATCTTCAAGTTGTGAGAATTTGCAGTTTCGTGAAACATGATATGTACTGTAGCTATGTCTGCAACTCTCAACTTGTCAAAGGCATTGCATTGTAAGATTCATATCCTTCAACATTTTGATCCAGTTTCTTAATTTCCCTTCATCTCCAATGGTAATTAGTCTTCACTTTTGAAGCTCAGCAAACATGTGGGTTATATTTTAATAGATGACAAAGACATATGCTGTTTGGTGTCTGTAACCAGCACCTAACCAGTTCATGGAACAAATTAGTTTGCAAAATTAAGGTGAATTTCAAAATGTGGCCTTAGTTGGCCTTCATTCTTTCGTTATTTTGCTATTTTGTATGCTAATATTGCTTGAGTTGACGATTTTATGTTGATCATTTGCTAAGCTGTCAGGAAAACATTTAGTTTGTCTAGAATTATAGAATATATACTGAGCAATCATTCGAGGACTAATTATTGCTACTGTGAAATTTATTTTCTTACTCAACACAAAGCAATATCATTCGAGTTAGTTCTCAAAATCAATAGACTTACGAAGGTAGAGTGCTTGTTTCTCCCATGAAATTTAGTTTAGTTTTGGTTTGAAAGTAAATACACTGCTTCATTGATAATTTAAATTTTTTCTCTCAATTCATCTAATGCATGCAGCAGGAAACTAGCCAGGCATAAAGTTTGATTCGCATTTAGAATTGTCAATAATTGATAATTCAGTAAACTTTTAATTTTTTTCTCCATGAGAATTTTGGACAGAAATAACTGAGTTAGAGTCAGAAAATTTTTTCTTTTCATCTTGTTTTCTGTGTCGACTGCAGAATTGACGAAATAGATTAGACTAAAAACTTGTAACATCACACCGCTAGATCTATGGCTTGACTTTTAAAATTAACACGTGAAAAACTGACAGAAATTCCCAATTCTTGCAAACAATGTCAAAGGTTCTAACTTAAAAACCTATTAATCCTGAGTTATATAGAGAAATTAAAGATGTGAAAAGCTTTAAATTTTCTCAGAAAGGTACAGCAAAAGTGTCCATCTTAGTTGATAAGAACAATTGCATTATATTTCAGATGTAGTTTATTGTAATTATAAATATGGCACTTTCTTTATTTGTATTCAAGTAGAGATCTTCAGTTTTGAAATCTTATAAAACCATAAAATAAAATTTGCGTGGTAAGTTTTGACCTGTGCTGTCAGGTTGTCTGTTCTGTCAAAGAAATTCATTTTTGCTTCAGTCAGGAACATAGGCAACCCAGTATATTCTCAGTGAAGCATCTTGTTTTGTATAAGATGTAATTAATTTATAGCATAGTTATGATAAGAGCATGCCTGGCATCTGGTCAGAAAAAGTTTTGAATAAATATCACTGCATAAAAATCCAATTTCAACTCATTCGACTTTTTAAATAATCATCTTCAAACTGATAGCATTCTCGTTTTGATACCTTTCAGTGTCAAGGCTATGTTACTCTTAATTGATTGTAAAAAGAAATTATCTGAGAAAAAGTCGAAGCCAGCTATTCATGCAAATGGAGCTATATACCATGAAGAAGAGAAATCCCTTGGAGAGGAGAAAGAGTCACTGAAAAACAATGGAAATCTTATTGAGATTGATGAAAAAATAGTGTTTGTAAGTGCATTTTACTGACTTTATTTTGTTAAAAATGATAAAAACTAATAATTTTATTAATATGTGAAATATTCTACTATATTTTAACTAAGGGTTTGCTCTTTATTTTATATTTTTACCATTTTAAGTCTTTATGTAATTTTAGTTTAGGATAATTATCAGCACAATGATAAATTCATAGTAGAATAATCAATTATTACTAGTTAATGATAAAAAATAAATTAAAAGTATAAAATTTTGGCAGTGAAACTATAATTACAAGTTAGATTAATAAAAAGTTATATGCTTGGTTATTGAAGAGTTGAAATTTTCAATTAATTATTAACCAATGTCATGTACGTTTAATTACTTTTTACTTTGGAGCAAGTACATTTCTAGAGTATTTTTATGAACTTTATATTAAAGGAACTTTTTCCAATATTGTTGAAACAGATGATTAAAATTATATAAATTTTCCAGAGTTTGTTCTAACTTTTAAAACATTCCTTTATTCAACTCTTTTGATTTATTAAGATTTTGCATTTCAGCCCTCCAGGGAAGAGCAGGAGTTAGATTATGGTGACTTAGGATTTTATGCCCTAGGTGACTCTGGTAAAACTCTGGTGGATGTGTCAATAGTTGTTTCTCAAATTGGTGAGCTCGACCACTTTTTAAGAAGAATATTATTTTCAAGTCCTTTTCATGGACCCGATAAATTTATTAGGCTTAGTAACAAACTCCATTTTGACTTATTTACTTTGCTCTTTAGGTTTCTGTTGTGCCTATTTGATATTTATTTCGGAGAGCCTTTCACATATTACACCATTTTTAACAAAGTAGGTATCATTCTAAATCTCTTATGCCAAACACATTAGGTCACAAAGTTTGAACATTATTGTTACAGTGTTATTATTTTGTGACATGTTTAAGAATATTAATTCACAAAAAGGGTTGCTTTCGATGGCAAACCAGTTTTGCTACTGTACTAAGTGATATTGTTTTGTCATAACTACAGTACATGGGGAAAATAAGATTATTTAGAGCCTCCCCAGCTATACAGAATAGTTTCACAGTTGTTAAGCTCTTTTAAGCTGCCACTGCAGACTGGAGGATAAGATCAACAAGGAATATTACTGGATGAACAGCAAGGTTGGCCTGGGCTATGTCAACTACTGTATGAAAGTTGGTGAACACACAGATCAACACTCAACGTCTTAAAATTAATGAGGAGAAGAAGCAGCTTTTGCTCTAGCAAGTTGATAGATCTTTGTGTCTTCAAGGATCAGGCTGTTAAACAGTAGCCAAGTCTCTCAATGGGATGTTCGGAAAATGATGATATGGAAAATGAAGACTGAAGATCTGGAAAACAAAGACCAAAAACAAAGACCCAAAATTTAAAAACTGCTAGCAAAAGCAAGGGAATCATTTGTTTTATTTCTTTCTGGAGCCTAGTATTATTTTTGAGCAAATAACCAAAGGGTCTTTTTATCTGGTTTCAAAAAAGTAAGACCCTCAGTTAAAATCAAAATGTAAATAAATAGACTGATGGTATTATCTTCAATGTGCAATTTTGTACAGGTCACTAATGTTTATCAGTTTACAGAAGGGCCCTCAGTTAAACCGAAATATAAAACAGGAGATAAATAAACAAATTGGTGGTGTTATTTTTAATGTGTAATCTTTTATGGGGCATTAACATTCATTAACTTACAGAAGGGTCTTGGTTTTCCAGGATGCAAATGATTTGTATTTCAAAAGTTCGTGATTGTGTGAGAATGTGACATAAGGTTTAATTTGCTGAAACACTGGTTTCATGTTACTGACTCATGCTCTGAAAGGTTTTTTCTATTTTAATTGAGTTTTGGGATAAAGGAAATTATGGTTACTGTAATCAGGTGTTTGTTAACAAGAGTTATAATGCTTTACTTACAAGTTTAATGTGTTTTTTTCAACAGGACACAGTTTCTTATTGCAATGTTGCCATTCCTAGTGTTGTTAACCAATTTAAGGCATTTGAAGAGTTTAGCCTTCTCTAGGTACAGTATATTATAATAATTATGTTTTTATGGTTATCAACTGAAGTTATTTTCTTACCAAATTCATTTACGTAGTAAATGTATTTTTCAATAAAATTTGTATAATTGTCAGACTGGTGCAAATTTCATGGTTACCATCCATGTAGTTCTTTCGATGACACCTAGAGGACAAGGAAAGTGAGCAGAATTTATTGAGAGTGGGTCCCGGGAAATCTCTGGTGGCCATTAATCCTGAATGCTGCTATAAATAGAAAACTAAGTGCATATTCACTATCATATTTCCATATTGAAAAACAGTAAAGTTCATTTTAAAATACAAAACTACCCTAAAATGATTTTTTTTCTTTCAGTTTACTAGCAGATTTTGCCAATGTGTTTGCCTACTGTGTTGTCTTCTGGTTTGATTTTGAGCATGTAGACAGAGTCAAGTAAGTCTGTTTGTAGAGTTAATGTACAGTAAACTGGTTAAATTACTTTGTTAATATCTGTAATTTATGTCCTGCCAAAAACATCATATAGTATGTCACAGTTTTGTTATCAATCCCACAATCTCATTGTTTTATTTAAGGATTTTTTGGTTCTAAGCAATTTATGCTTGACGCTAGGAGAACTAGCCCAATTACTACTAATGTCCTCCACATGGTACAGTCATTAAATGAGTGGGAAAGGGAGAAATGTACTAAACTACATAATATGACTGAGACATATTATGTAGTTTAGAAAATTTCTCCCCTTCTCTATGGTTTTTCAAACTTGAACGCTCCTTATTTCCAAGATATAATCTTGCTAATTTTCTCTATATATCACTGATTTTTGTCAAAATTCACTTTTTTTAGCTGTGTTTTAAAGAAATATCAGATTTCTTAAAATTTTAATTTTGCCGTAAATAATCTTGCAAGAATGTGAGTGACATCACAAAAACTGCATACAGTGTACTACTTTATGTAACAAAATCAATGCACCAAACCAGTGGACCCCATCACCTGAAGAAGACTAGCAGTAGCAGTTGAAACGTCACGAACAATATCAAAGTGACTTGTCGTGAGACAAAAGAAAAAATAGTTAATTTATTAACTAACAGTCACGATGAATAAAAATCTATTTCATCACATTAACCTTACATATGGGTGACAGCCCTAAGGTTGATTCGTTGACAAGAACGCTGCCAGCAAAAATTTCCCGTTACAGCAATCACCTGACGTTCCTCACCAGATGCATTAAGAACCAAATCATCCCAAGAGACTGCGAATACACCTGCTTGTTCCCACCAGAGGTGCCCAGAAAGCTGCAGAACTTACATCGATGCATTTCCTGAGAGAAAGAATATGACTAACAATGAGATCCAAAGCAGACACGAAGAAAGAACCAAAGAGTGTAGCATAAGATCCACTCTCTCTGAAGGAGATGCGAAATCACTACTTGAACAGATCAATGCCAGCACTCAGAGTCTACAACAACACCAAAGAATGACAAAACCAAAAATTCAAAAAAC
The DNA here is from genome assembly GCA_025331005.2 of Zoanthus gigantus. Lineage (NCBI taxonomy): Eukaryota > Metazoa > Cnidaria > Anthozoa > Zoantharia > Zoanthidae > Zoanthus > Zoanthus gigantus. The sequence goes on along the minus strand of JAOBBB020008419.1, from coordinate 5,119 downwards.
TCCTCCTAGAACAAAAAGAAACAGGTAAGTCAATTTCGAAAACACAAGTCATGTAGATAAAACCAACTGGGTCATTAACTTATCTTCCAGAACACTCAACGACGCAGAGACCGTGCACTTCTCAAGAAAGGATTAAACTTTGGCATTACTCCCACTAACATCCCTACAACAGAAATCATCGCAACAGTAGAATCATCTATTAGACCACTTGACTCAAAACAAGCCGACACAGTCCAAAGAAACGTAAACAGCATACTCCAGAAGGCTGTAACCTCCAAAGTCGAACATCACGAAGGAAATGCGAAATACGCTAAAAAGTCTCAAAGACACCTCCATCATGATTCTACCAGCAGACAAAGGCTGTGCAAGTGTAAGTAATTCTTGACACCGAAACCTACCACTCCAAAATGGCAAAACTAATCAAGATCGGTCCGTACTAATTCCTAAAAAAAAGATCCAACAGACCACCTAATCCGAAAAGCCACAGAAAAACTTCTACAACTTAAACGAAGCAGGAACCTTTCGGATACCAAGTATAACAAGATCAGACCGAAACAGAAACAAGCACCCAGAATCTACAACGTACCAAAGATCCACAAAGCCGATGTGCCTCTAAGACCCATAGTATCCTGTGTCAACACCTTTGCTTATGAGCTATCAGGTTTCTTAGCAAGAATTTTGTCTCCACTCACAGGTAAGTCAGGCCACACAGTTAAGAATTCAGGGGAATTTGCAAACATCATAGGCAAGAAAACTATCCATACAGATGAAGTTATGATATCATTTGACATCCAAGCACTATTTACCAACGTTCCGATAGAGGGTGCAGTACAAGCCGCGTCACAGAGACTAAACAACGACCCAAGCCTACCAGACCGCTTGGCAATAACTAACTTCAAAGTGTATCACAACCTTAATTTCAGTCAGCTTAACTTACTGCTGAATAAACCATGCGCTTTCATTAGAGTTCAAAGTGGAAGTCTTAATATCTTTTAAAAGAATGAAACATCCCTTATTTTTATGTTTGTTTTATTTATTATGGTAAAAAGAATAAAATCGTATGTGTGTAAATACTTACAACTGGTAAAACCCCTAGTAACAGTTTCAGTTGTGGTATAAACACCTTCATGACAGACTCCATATTTAGCATCATCCACTTGGTCTCAGAATCGGTATTATTCGATAGTGCAGCGTTTATGTTGTATATCATGACCCCACCCCACTGGGGACTAAGAAAAGCATTACTCCCAATCGGCTTCCCTGTCAACAACACCGAAATTATTCATTCATTAATGCTTAGTACATACTCTCAGAATTCAGAGGGAAAAAATCAAAAACTCTACTCACCGGACTTGCCTTCAATATACAGTGGTCTGTGTTTTTGAGATGGCACATAGACTACAAAATTCACACTTGGGTGCAATGAAACATGGGAACCTAGAAAAAACAGTGAAAGGGTAATGCTACATCACGTTTAACTACCCAGGATTTGCTTTTTATTTTGAATCCAAAGATAAATAATACTACATCAATTACAACTCGAGTAAAACCGTTCACATCTCTTTCGCACGTGTCCCCGACGTCAAAAAACCGAAAATGAAATTAAGGGGGGAGGTCAGTTCACAATCCTACATACGCATAAGCTTTAGTAATGATGGTGGAAGTATGTAAAGATGATGATGGTCTTAGAATGTGAAGATGACGATGGTTGTCTGATGATGATGGCAGGTAAGCCAAACAGATCGTATGCAAATGATAAATCGAGTATTCATCAAACCTTTGGAAGGCCAAGATGGTATGGGTGGCTTATGCTTAACAGTAGTACTATCCTAAAAAGGTTGAAACAGCTACCAATGGCACACAACGTGTGAAAGAGCACTGGCAAATAGCTAAGATTTGTAATTTAGACATCCAATGGTTAAGGTTGTTTTATAATAATCATCATATAAAATACCTTTAAACAATCCTTAAGTTACAATGATGATCACACAAAATTTAACATTGTATTTTCTAAGTAATTCTTAATGCAATAGTTTGCTTCGTCTTTGTATGTAAAATCAACAACCGTATAACACGGTCGTTTAGGCATGCACAGTATTTGGTTTGCTGATGGTTGCTTTCCATTTGCAACGATCCATAAATCCTTATTACCTAAATTCTTTCTTCTTATATTTTCCTCTACATACTGCATCCATGACATTCTAGGTCGTCCCTTAAATCTTGTTTCCTTTACTTTTTAAATTGAAGAACTGCTAAATAGCCTGGGTTGTCGATATATTTAAGGAGCACATACATGTCCATACCACTCAAACCTTTTCAGTTCGCTCTAGAAGCTCTACAACTGAAATTCAATCACTACAAGCACTGTGCATATCAAGTTAACTGGCTCCTCACAAACCTGCTCAACGGGATTATCTATCTCTCTGTAGAGCACATGTCCATACCTCCCTAACCGGCTCCTACAGATCAACCACATTTCTAACTTGATCCAGATGATATACTATTGAAACTCTATTTACAAGAACATGTCCATATCACCTTAACTGGCTCCTCACAAACCTGCTCAACATGATTATCCATCTCCCTGTGGAGCACGTGTCCATACTACCCTAACCGGCTCCTCCAAATCAACCACATTTCCAACTCGCTCTAGAAGCTCTAAAACTGACATTCTATTCATAACTGCAAGAGCATGTCGATATTACCTTAACCCGGCTCCTCACAAACCTGCTCAACAGGATTATCTCTCTCTCTGTAGAGCACATCTCCATACCATCCTAAACGTCTCCTCCAGCTCAACAACATTTCTAACTCGATCCAGATGACTACTATTGAAGCTCTATTTCTCAAGAGCACGTCCATACCATCTTAATTGGCTCCTCACAAGCCTGCTCAACAGGATTATCTATCTCTCTGTAGAGCACATGTCCTAACCAGATCAAACACATTTCCAACTCGCTCTAGAAGCTGTACAAATGAAATTCTATAACTGCAAGAAAATGTTCTAACAAAATTGCCCAACAGGATTATCCATCTCCCTGTGAAACTATAGTTCATTACCAGCTCCTCAGAAACCTACTTAACAGGATTATCCATTTCCCTTTGAATCACGTGTCCATATCACCATACATGTTCCCATCAAAACTGCTCAACAGGAATATCCATATCCATGAGAATCACGTGTCGATATCACCTTAACCGGCTTCTTGCAAACCTGCTTAAGGTTTCCTTCTACCTAGTTCAGGCGTGTTTTGTGTAAAAACGATACAGCGCATTTGTTTTAAAACAAAGATACCTAAAACAATATAGCAAATTAAAGATACAGAGCTAGCTTTCGAAATCGACTAAAACGTTTGAATTGAAACGAAATTCTAGATTTTTTACAATCTTTTAAAACAAGCGATTACTGAAATTAAATAATTTCATTAGACTGCTGGTTTCCAGGCCAAAAACAATTGTGACTGCAATTTTTTACATTCAATTTCAGAGAAAAGTTATCTTTGAGTTTAAAAAAAATGTATAAACTGTGACAAAACTTGATATAAGAATAAAAGGTTTTGGAAAAAAAAAATCGCAGACACGTTTTGTTCTTTATATATTAAATATGATAGAGTGCAAATTTTCGAAAAAAAACTTTAGAACAAATTCCCTTGTAGTTGGAACTTTTAAGTGTGCACTTCAGGTGAAAATAATGATTGAAGAAAATAGCGATAAAAAACTTTGTCTAGTTTCTGGCTTCGCAGACAAAGTCCGCCCACAAGAAATTTAACAAAGATCTCAGCCAATCAGCACTTAATAAATTTACTTCCGCTAACAACCCGAATAAATTTTTGCGCGAGTCTCGGCAAAATTTAGATAAGATAAACTCTAGTGTTTTACTGATTTTGTATTTTGCTTTAAAAATTCTGTAAAAATAAGGAAAACTAGAAAGAGTAAACGAGCTGAAAACTACTAGGAACAACGAATGAGTGTCGTTAAATGTATGCAAATTTTTGCGCACACAACCTAACCACAGAAAGAGAATGAAAACTCATCTCCCGAAAGTCGTCTCTTGGTTATCAGTCTGTCAAACAAATGTGAAACTTTTACTTTCGCCCGAAAATAAAATCCCCTATTTCTCCGCAAAGAAATCTTCTTTTTTCACCAAACATTTTTTTTACTTGACAAACACAATTTTTTCTTTGCCTTAGCCCCAAAACTGAAAATTTGATAAAAGTTGATTATCTATCTCTCTGTATAGCTAATGTTCATTAACCGGCTTCTCATAAATCTCTTTGACAGGATTATTCATCTACCTGAAAAGTACATTTCTATACCACTTTAACTGGATCCTCACAAACTCCTACAGATCAACCTATATCCCAACCTGCTCCAAAAACTCTACATTTGACACCCTATCTCCAATACTAGTTTAACTCCTTGCAGTATCTCAGGAACAGATTCTTAGAGCCCAGTAGCTCTAACCCAGGGTTAAATTCTTAACTATGTTCTTGTTCAAAGCCCTACAGAGACATATTTGAACTGTAATTTTTGGAATAACAATATTTTTCCTTGGAAATCTGAACAGTATTTTGGAAGAATCATTACAAACCTTTTGTAAAAAAAGAAATTGCTGCCTGGATTTTTGCTTAAACTGCCAGGCTTTAAAATTAACCAGCCTTTAAACAAGGTTACCAGTGTGTGTGATCTGTGTGCCTGGTGTGCCTTTCATGATTATGTTTGGAAATTTTGTTGATATAAAAGGCATTTGAATAAAACATTATTTGCACAGAAATAGCATGATACTAAAGTTGTCACCAAAATTCTAAATAATGTTTGGAAACAAAATTAAAAAAAAAAAACAAAGAAGAAAAACTAATTTGCCTACAGTACAAACCTAGTTTTGCTTCAATGGGATTAATCATATGAGGTAAATCTTCCATTTTCAAGTAATGAACACCTCCCACCTTGCGAGGATTGATTCTGATGTTACTGTAATGAATAACCTGAAATTAAGGGGTTTTGATGTAAATATTTTTAAAAAATAATACTTTATACTATGGACTTGTCATTGTAATTAGTAATCCATTTTCGCACTGAAGAAGGCAAAGGTTTGCCGAAACATGTTTGCATTTAGTAT
>JAOBBB020008339.1:0-16121 GCA_025331005.2 Zoanthus gigantus | reverse complement strand
AACTGAATCAATATCTACGAACCTTGACGGCCATCTAACCACTTCTGCAACGAAGTGAAGCAAAGCGCTGGAAAACCGATACAATTTCTTTCACTAGTGAAAAAAATCGTCTGTGGTCTCTGATTGGTCAGACGATATTTTTCACTTGTGAAAAAAATCGTCCAACCAATCAGATTGCTTATAGTTTGAAACGGACGATTTTTACTTGACAATTTATTTTTGAGTAAATCTTAGTATGTATATAATAAATTAGTATACCTTACTTAGGGTAACCTAGTAAGATGATATTAGTATTTGCTGCTTTGGAAACCTTGGTTCTGAAAATAGGCAGCAGCCAAACTTTGAACGCCTAACACTTTTTCTCCAGGTTATAACTTTTTTTATATATCATATACTTTTCATATCACATTTTTATAACGTTCCCTGTTTATCACAGCTTCTGCTAACAATTTCACTGAGAGCTCACTTTCAACTGGACACTTCAACAGATAACTTGGGATCTAGAAGTACTAGTATTCAAGAAAAACCAAATCCCAATTTTAGAGACCGTAAAAATTGGATTTTCTGTACCTTAACCCCCTTGTCTGACAGATTTCTCCAACCATCCATGTTCAACTCTTCTACTGCCGGTAGCCGTTTCTTAAGGATAGTTCTAACTGTGCTGTCATCAGCTTTCATCAAATGAGAGCACCGGGAAAGATCAAGCTTTTTCCATAATATACACTCTGAAGCCAGTCTATTCCATCTCTTGCATACCCTTGAGATCCTTAAGAATAACATGACCATATCATTCCGTAAAAGAAAATACAGAAAATTTACATGACCACTTGTTCTTTTTATTCTAAAATAGTTTTGTACGGGATTTTTTATTCATACATTAAATAAAGAAATATCCTAACAGCTAGGATGATAAAGTGGAAGGGTTTAGTAACCAAACCTAGTACTTAAGATGATAAAGTGGAAGGGTCTAGTAATGAAACCTATTACCACAATATGTTATCTTAATATACCGATTAGCAATGTATTTGTAGATGGAGAAGGCAGCTTATAGTGATTACTTGTACGCTCGATAAAAATCACAACGGCCATAAACTCTAAGAGCTGCCAACATTCGAAAAAGCCATTCAATAGTCATCTATTGCTATGGACAAGCATGAAATCAAAGATGATACCTGCTACTCGTGTTGTAAATAAGTTTAGTAAAGATACCTGCACAGTACTGGGACAGCCCCTCCTTCCAACTTCACAAGGTAAAGAAATATCTCAAGCAACAACTCATCTGGAATAACATTTCTCCAGTTATGACCAATACAGGCCTTTTCGTGACTGTTATCTTCTGCTCCGCGCTCTTTTATTGTTGTATCATATCTTAGTGTATCTTCAGAGAATATCACAGTCTTTTGCTTCTTTCTATGTCCTGGTTCTTTTGTGGCTTGAGATACACTTGAAGACTGTAGACTAGTGCAAACCTTCCTAAAGTCGCTTGAAACACTCCTTCTTTGCATTGGATCTTCTAAAATAAAGAAAAAGGAAAAACAAAAATGTTCGCGTTCTAGTTACCTAACCTAACTAGTTGTTTCAAGCCAACCCTAAAATGTGGGTTACTAATTGTTATGCCATCAGGTTTTGGGGATTTGCTCCTTGGCTTTCTTCCCTGTTTAAGCGCAGTTATTCAAGGCCATCTCGGAGTAAAATGGATGATCAGCTATCAACGTTAGTTATGAGAAACTTTTTGTAAATGTTTATAACCAAAGACAAAATGGGAGGCATCCCAACAAATCACTCTAAATCTGTACAGAAAATAAAAGAAATCTGCTCAAATTTAGACTTAATTGATATATGGAGAGATCTCTACCCGGAAGAACGTAGATTTACGAGGAGGCGAAGAAAGCCAGAAGTTCACTGTAGGCTAGAGTTCTTTCTCATAAGTCAAGAAATAACAACAAATGTTTCAAATGTAGACATCCTGCCAGGATACATGACCGATCACTCCATGCATGCTGGTCGTTTCTGTCATTTCAAATAATAATGCTAAAGGATCGGGATACTGCAAACTTAACTCCTCATTTTTGACCGAGCTTGAATATATTAATAAAATCAAGTCTATTATTAACAAAGTCACGGAATACAAGGATGAATACAAGGATGACGAAGTGTTAATGAAATACTTTTATGAGAAATGATAAAAATGAATATTAGAGAATGTTCATTTAAATATGCTAAACTGAACAAACGAAAAATGAAAGATAAAGAGGTAAAATTGGAGGCCAGGATTACCGAGATACAAAAATTGGTTGAGCATAGACTTGTTAAACGAAGAAAGAAAACATTTAATGGATGAGATCCATGCTAAAAGAAAAAAGCTTGAAGATATTATTCACTATAAAACAAAAGGGGCGATAATAAGAAGTTAAGCTAGGTGGTACACTACAGGTGAGCAAACCAACAAATATTTTATTAACTTAGAAAAAAGGCATTATAAAAACAACACAATTGGACAGTTAAAACTGAATGAAAACAAAATAGATATCTGAACTGATATAACTAGAATGCTACTAAAAAACAGCAAAACCGTTACTGTTCATCAGCAGGATGCCTAAATTGTGTGCAATTCTAAAATTGGTTTCGGCTCCATTTAAATCCTAAAGCATCACCTCAGACAAACACATTTTAATAGAATGTAGACGGTTTTACTCTGAACTGTAAACTTCAAAAAACGTACGCAGAACGAATCAGAAGAAAAATATTTTTTCCAACAGAAAAACAGAGTGAACTAACTGCAGAACAAAAAGACACTTGCGAAGGAAGACTCACTAAAAATGAATGCTTACAAGCGTTATTAAAAACGATTGAAAACAGCAAATCGCCAGGAGATGATGGGTTACTAATAAAGTTTTATAAAGCATTTTGGCTGGGCATTTCAAAATTTTATGTCAATGCGTCAAATAAAGTCTAATTATACTTTTTAACTTTTCCTCGACGGCTCTGAAATGTCGCTTCAGCTTAAACACTTTTGACCATATTAATTGATACGCCCTTCAATATACGGTAATCCAACATCAAATTGGGGTTTTCGCTCACAAATTTTCATACAAATGACACGTCCCAAATGATATGTGATTTTTTGAATCTATTTAAAGTCATTTGCAGAATATCTGTCACGCTCTTGATCCCGCTTTCATGTGATATTTACTCAATTAGTTTTCCATTAAAGGATGTTTTTGCGGCGCGAACTTCAGTGAACGGCAAACTTTGATCGTTATGTCATTATTTTAGCGCAGTTGTTTTGATAATTGTAAATAAGATCACGAAAGTCTTCCTGTAAGTAAATGTATCTTCCTTTCCCTTTTTTAAAATTTCTAATAAATAATATAGTAAAAATAAAACATAATACTGAAAAAGGACTCAGTATTGGTTGTTTTTACATCAAAATAACACAGTGTGATTACAGTGTGACCAGGAAAACCGTGAACAGCTAAAATATGTCAGGACTTTTTATTGTCTTCAAAGCAATTACGTTCGAGGATTTCAGACGCCAAAACCGCAAACAGAAAATCGTTAGTTGGGCTTGAGCGAAATCAAAATAAAATTAAAATTTTCCGAAAACAATGTTGAAAGGTAAGAAACGATATTTCTTTGGCTACAAAAATCGTTTTTTCAGGATCTTGTTTGAATTTTTTTTTATTTCATTCACGCAAGTTACACCATACTGTAAATAGAAACATTAAAAGAAACAGCTAGCGAAAAAGCCTTTCTAACTGCTGTATATTAGACTTGTTTCTTTGAGATCAATAATTTCCTTTTCGTTTCAACCTTATATCAAAAACACAAGTGCGATAAACAAGCTTGGAAATGTGTACCACATGGGAAGGGCTTACCCTCAAGAGATACGAGAAAATATTCTAGACCTTCACAATAACGGACTTTCCGTTCGACAAATCTGCGCGAATACAAAAGTCAGTACCGGTTTCGTTCAGAAACTTTTAAAGGAATACATTGTCAACACTCGGTTACTCGAAAATTCCTGAGTGGACGGAAGTCGGTATTGATGAACGAAAATATACGATCCTACCTTGAGATAGAAAAGCTTTTACAGCCGAGTATTTGCGCTTTCGAACTGCAACATCGGTTATTACTTGACGGCGTGTGTTTTCCGGGAGATATTCCTTCAAAAACAACTGTGAATGATTTTCTGCATAAAGATCTTAAGATGACAAAAAAGAAAATCCAACAAGTACCTCTGGAGTCAATAGTAGGGCCTAATTAGAACTGAAGGCAACAGAAGACAAGGCAATTCTTACATCGGAACACCCGCACTGGAAGAAATCAAAGATATGCCTCCAATGCGAACTACACGGTCAATTTATTGCATTCAGCTCTGGGAGTCGATCATTATAATATAGTGGAAGGACCCTCAAATGGAAACGAACTACTTTTTTTTTGACGATGTTCTGACGATGCAGAACCCCAATGGAAGTGTTGTATTGGGATGCAGTTTGTATTGAAGAAGTGTTGTATTGAGATGCAGTTTCCACCACGGTCATTTTACGGAGGGACTTCTAAGGGACATGTTTTTCGAATATGAAGTTCATTTACTTTCCAACCCCCATATTGCACTCATCTAAACACATGCGATTTTTGCTTCCATCAGTTGAAAAGTTTCCTGCGGCGCTTTCCTGCCTTTGCTTTCCGAGAAACACGTATTGCAATTGCGGAGGGTATCTCGTCGATTACTCCCCAGAACTGCCTGTCGTACTTCAAGCACTGTGGTTACTTGTAAATGTAAACATTATTGACCTCTGGTCTTTACGTATACATTGCAGTCTAGTTATTGGAAAGGTATGAACCAGGTGTAAATATCATTGCTGCGAGTAAGGTTTGATACACAAATTGATGATCTTTTGTATCGCAGAATAGTACATAATTACACGGGACAACAATTCCTCCATCCTGTTCCCACATCCTTGGCCATGGTGCATGACTGGGCGCAGGAAAGCCTGTAATCAAGCTAGAAAAAATGAATAGAGATACAGTAACAAGTCGCAGGTGTTTTAGTCTGATCTTTGTTTTCGAGCTAAAATATTCTATTTGTGTCTTTTACTTGTCTCGGCAAGAAAGCATGTATAGAGACTGGGGCGACTGTCATGGCGAGCAGATAACTTTTCTTCGGCTCTGCGGAAGGCATTCTTTTTAACTTCTTGCGAAAGCTTTTTTCAATGGGCAGAAAAAGAAAAACAAAATCTGGCACAGACAGTAGTACTGCAAGTCAAGAGAGTGTAAAAAAAGATTCGAAAATCCAAAAAACGTCAGAAGACGACGAAATGGATTTAACCGCCATTATTGTCAAGTTGGACAAACTCTCGACACAAACTAACCTCGGCTTTAAACAACTCCACGAAGATTTTGATACTTTTAAAGCAGAAATTAAGGCTGATGTTAAAGCAATCAAAACTGTAATTAGAGACTTGGAAAAGGCAACAGAATTTATCCAAAACGATGTGGAGGACTTGAAGATGAATACCGAGGAAGAGAAGACAGAGAGAACTTTGCTTACTAATCGAATTGATAGTTTAGAAAAACAGATTCAAGACTTAACTCAGGAACTGAAACAACAAAAAGATAGCCTGGTTAATTTGGAACAATACACCAGAAGGGAAAATTTAATCTTTAATCAAATCCCCGAAAGTCAAGATGAAGACTGCAAAGAAAAAGTTTTAGGGGTTCTGGATAATATGGGAATTGTCTCAGACGAAATTAAATTCCATGCCGTCCACCGACTTGGAAGAAAGAAAGAGGGTATACGACCAATAATCGCTCGTTTTGTGTCTCGAGAAGACCGAGACGCCGTTTTCTTCAAAAGGAAAGAAATTAAAAACTCAAATCCAAATGCGTACATCACTCAGGATTACGCACGAGTAATCAGAGAGGAGAGAAAAATCCTTGTAAGAGCAATGAAACACGGACGAAACCAGGGTATAACAAACATTAGAGTTTTGGACAGGTTCCTCTACGTCGGAAACGAAAAATTCACTTTCAACAACTTGCCAGCGTATTTGAAAGATATAGAGTAGGCACAAATTCAACAGGAAAGGGAAGTAAACTTTTATTATTTTCCAGGTTTTTTTTTTTGTCTATATGCATACTTGTTAATCTATTATAATATGTACAAAACCAAAATTCAGAACTCTTTCCTTTTTTTTTGCGTTTAAACAAAATCAAAGCCCATTTTGGCAGATTTCAAGATGCCTCCGCATTGCGGTCTGAGAAATGATGAGTATTCTATATCTAAATAAGCTAGCCGAAAAGTCTGCTTCAAACGTTTTTATTTTACTAAATATTTGTGTTCACAAAACAGTCACTTTAGGCACAGAATCTTTACTTTGCACTGTCAAGAGAAAAGAATATAAATTAAGCTGTAAAGAATGCGATGCTCACACATTTTCTTTGAGCCAAAAAACTCCAAATGTCGTTAAAGATATGCTCAATTAATGTCAGGGGAATTGGGGACAATGCAAAGAGGAGAGAAATGTTTAATTGGCTTAGAGCTAAAAAGTTTTCAATTTATATGATTCAAGAAGCACATTGTACTGAAAACAAAAGTAATATTTGGAGAGCTGAATGGGGGTATCAGGCATTCTTTAGTTCTTGCACAAGCGCTAAAGCTGGTGTTGGGATACTTTTCAATAACAACTTCAATCTAAAAGTACTTAAAACATACTCCGACCCAGACGGCCGTTTCATTATTATAGATATAGAAACAGACGAGAGAAAACTCACTCTTGCTAATATTTACGCCCCAAACGATGACAACCCAAGTTACTTTAGGAAAATTTACGACCATCTATTAAACTTTAATTGTGAAGAAATTATCATGGGAGGAGACTTCAATTTAGTACTTGATATCGAGAAAGATAAGAAAGGTGGCCAACCAAGAACTCATAAGCATTCACTAAAAATAGTGCAAGACATATCTGAAAAACTGGACCTCACTGATATTTGGAGAACGATCAACCCAGAATTGGAGAGATTTACTTGGTGTCAAAAAAGTCCAACAGTTCAATGCAGGCTAGATTTCTTTTTAATCAGCCAGAATCTTATCACCAACGTAAACAATGCAGATATTAAACCCGGTTATAAAACAGACCATTCCTTGATCACGGTCGAATTACTTCTGAACCAAAATCAAAGAGGAAGGGGATTTTGGAAGTTAAACACATCCCATCTCAGAGAACTAGATTTTATTAATGAAATTAAATTATCATTCGAACAAACTAAAGCGGAATATGAAAGCACCGTAAATCCTGCATTATACTGGGAAATGATAAAACTAAAAGTACGAGAAAAGTCTATAAAATACGCTTCAGTTAAGAAAAAAAAACTTAAATGTAGAGAGAGTGAATTAGAACAAACAATGACTGAGTTGCTCACCATCACCAGAAATCCTAACACAACAAATGAACAGAAAACAGACGCCGAAGAAAAACTTGAAATATGTAAAAACGAACTTGAAAAAATTATAGAACAACGTACTAAAGGGGCAATTATAAGAAGCAAGACTCGATGGTATAACGAGGGCGAGAAAAATACTAAATACTTTTTAACGTTAGAAAAACGGCATTTCAAACAAGGAACAATAAACAGATTGAAAACAAAAAATGGAGCCTATGTATCCTCAGACAAAGATATTCTAAAACATTGTGATACTTTCTATAAGAATTTATACAGCTCCAAAATAAACAATGATGAAAACCCTTTAAATAACAAAATAATTTTTGAAGACAAAAACGTAAACACTTTAAACAAAGAAGAACAAGATGAATGTGAGGGTGAAATAACCGCTAGAGAATGTTTAGAATCGCTAAAAAGTATGGAACACAACAAAACTCCCGGCACTGATGGATTACCTGCCGAATTCTACAAAACTTTCTGGAGTGATATAAACGAGCCTCTTGTAAATGCCCTCAATTACTCTTACAAAATAGGTAAATTGTCTGTTACGCAAAAACGGGGTATAATTAAACTCATTCCTAAAAAAGATACTGAACTTTACTTTATCCAAAACTGGCGACCCCTCTCGTTATTGAACACAGATTACAAAATTGCTGCCAAATCCATAGCCAGCCGCATCAAAAGATTTCTACCGAAACTTATTGATTCTGACCAAACGGGATTTATAAAAGAAAGGTTTATTGGAGAAAATATTAGATTAATCGACTCTCTGATTACTTATACCGCTTCTAAGAATATCCCAGGCTTACTGCTTTTTTTGGACTTTGAAAAAGCTTTCGATACGCTCGAATGGTCTTTTATGAAAAAAACTTTAGAGTGGCATGGTTTCGGAAAAACGCTAATAAATTGGGTAAATATATTTTACAACGACATCGAAAGTTGTATACTAAATAATGGATGGTCTAGCAATTTCTTTAGTTTGGAGAGGGGTGTCAGACAAGGATGCCCTCTCTCACCTTATTTGTTTATTTTATCAGTTGAAACTCTTGCAAATGCCATTAGGAAAAACAAAGATATCATAGGAATTTCAATAAACAATAATCAAATTAAAATAAGCCAATATGCAGATGATACAACTCTTATATTGGATGGCTCTGAAACGTCATTACTTGCTTTTCTTACCATAATTGAAAACTTTAGCAAGCTCTCAGGTTTGCGTCTAAATAACAAAAAAACCAAAGCGCTCTGGATAGGCTCAAATGCCGGAAATGTTTTAAGACTCTGCCCTGATCAACCCTTCCAATGGATTCAAAATAAAATAAAAACTCTAGGAGTGTGGCTAGCGATTAACCATGAAGAAATGATTAGAATAAATTATGAAGAAAAACTGGAAAAAGTTAAAAATTGCCTAAACAACTGGCAACTACGGAGATTAACTTTACTTGGAAAAATTGCTGTTATCAAAAGTCTGGCTGCATCGCAGCTAGTTTACGTATTAGCCAGCCTCGTAACAAACCAGAAAGCCATAGCGGAGATAAACAGTCTTTTCTATGACTTTCTTTGGAGTGGAAGAGGCGACAAAATAAAACGCAGCACTATAATAAACGATTACTCAGAAGGTGGCCTAAAAATGCTGGATATCGAATCTTTCAATAAGGCTTTGAAAATCACATGGATTAAAAAATATTTCGAAAAAGAAAACCACAGCAAATGGAAAATATTTTTTGACCTTGAATTACAGAACAAAGGAAATTCAGCTATCTTAACTGGTAACCTAAACAAAAAAGATATAAACAAATTTTACTGCTTTAGCAATCCTTTTTTTAAAGAAATAATAGAGATATGGTCAGATATAAATTATGAACAACATATCACATCAAAAGAACAGCTTCAATCTCAGCCCTTATGGCACAATTCATTAATAAGGATTGCTAATAGACCAGTCTGCTACAAAAATTGGGTCAAAAAAGACATAACAAAGGTGAAACAGATCATGGAAACGCCAACTCAGTTTTTGTCTCATTCAGCTTTCCAAACTAAATACGGAATAAATGAATGCCTAATAACGTATTTGGGAATAGTAGATGCAGTAAAATCCTTAACAAAAACTCATAACATAGGAGACCATATGGCGAACCACCATAAACCCCAATTTCCGATAGATGAATTAGTTAATTGCAAGAAACCAAGTAAAAAAGCCTACAAACAATTAGTTGCGCGAAAAACAACAACTGCTTCTAAAATGCAAATGAATTGGCAAACTGACATAAGCAAATATACTGCAGACACAATTATAACCTGGAAGGAAGCCTACCTACTTCCTTTCAAAGTGACAAAAAGTACATATCTAATTGAATTTCAATTCAAACTGCTTCACAAGAAATTGCCAACAAACAGTTTTTTATATAAAATCAATATCAAAGATACCGAAAATTGCTCTTTCTGTAAAACACAGAAAGAGGAAATTATACACCTCTTCTGGAACTGTGAACATGTAACTCTTCTATGGAACAGCATAGAAACTATGTTAAAACAACAAAACATTGTACCTATTAATTTTAGTATAGACATTGCTATAGCCCTTGGGCTAAAACAGAGCTTATCAAAAATAAACTTTTTACTTAGTTCCTGTTTTCTCGTCGCAAGAAATTATATATGGAAATGCCGTGCAAATGAAAACATGCCTACGCTCAAAGCTTTTCTATACCAACTAGAAAAATTCTATCTTTTGGAATGCTCCGAAAATGAGAAACTCCACAACGAAATTAAAACTTTATTTCCCTCTTTCAAAATATAGATCACTAGTGTCATCCTGCTCTTTGCAAACCCCCTTTTCTCCTGATATTATCAACATTAACTTTTACATTTTGCATCGCATCTTGTATCGCCTACATATACAATCACGTGCCTAACATACATCATCTTATTTTATGTTTTTTTTCTTTTTTATTTCCAGCTTTCAATTTTTCTGTTGTTTACTATGAAAACTTGTAATTATTTAAGTTTTAATTAAAATCTTTAAATAAAAAAAATTTAAAAAAAAAAAAAAAAAAAAAAGTCATTAACACAACTATAAGTTGCCTGAAATTTAAATTTGCACATAGTGCATGCTCTTTCATTCTGTATGACTGCTTTTATAAATTTTCAACAGTGGAAGTTGCACGACCACCTTTAAAGATGACATTTGTTGCCCTCACTTCTGAGCTCTTCTTACCCGTAGTATTATAATATGTAGGTCTATTAGTGGGTGGTCTGGTTTGAATATTTTGTTTGATGTTAATTTAATACAGCTTTGATTTCATTAGAAACTTCAATAGACCATTTGGCCAATTTAAACTGTCTTTTGCACAGAGACTGCCTAAAGGATCACCATAGTGGTTATTAGATTTCCTATAGACAACTAGGTTTGAGCTAATGAGATGACTTCTTTCATGATTTTGTGTATGGCTAAATTGTTTGAAATAAAGATTTCTGTTATCGTTGTTTATACTCGCTATGTCGAAGGCAGGTGAAACGTTATTGCTGTGCTATATTTATCCGCAGGCTAGAACATTAGCAGGAACCTTTCAATCATTGATAGAACATTTGTTAATATTATTAGAATATTGTACATGACATGTTCTTTAGGATTCCTTAAGTAGCACAATTTGTTTCATTGGTTCAATATGTTGATTCAATGGAATTCTGAGTGGTATTCAAAATACTTGCACTTTCTGAAATGTGAATATACATTGGAATGTTTAATCTTGCAGTCTTTATTCACTCTTTTTTGCTACCGCACTCATTTCTTTAGATGAGAGTAACACTATTTGGACAATTTCTTTGTGGCAGGCCTGAAATTTCTGGTGTGTCAGTCATTGGTCGTGGGCAAAGCATTAAACTTTCAGTACCAACATAATAAATAAATAAACAAATGAATGAATAAAGGAATGAATAAAGGAATAAATAATTAAATATTTAATGATAACTCCCTAAAGGGGCTTTTCAGTATCATATTAAACTCCCCGGAGGTAAACCAGTTGGCTTTTTACAAAGCGTAGTGAATTTGCCGCTAGTATCACCGAGGACAAATCCATTCAGTAGTCCAAGTCGGGGATTTGAACCCGGGTCTTCCGTATTCACATCCCCAGCTCTGACCACTGAGCCACGCTGCCTAACTAAGCATAATCAAGTTCTTGGACATAAGGTTTTAATCCTGTTTGATGATGTGACCCAAGACCACCACGGCCCTGGCTTAACATCGGCTGATCATCACCTCCATTGGTGACCCAGGACCTAAACTCCATACCCAGAACCCATGACTCGGATAACCCCAGATCTTGGACACCAGTCGAGACTATGGCTGATGAAAAGGACCCAAGGCCAATGTGGCAGATTTCTGCCGAAAGGCTCATAACTCTTATTCGAGGGCCAGGGCCTTGCTCATAAAACGTGAGTCATCAGTGTATGGTCATGACTGAACTTCTCATTAAGAGTTTGAACCTTCCAACCATGACCCTTGCCTATTAACCCTGAAGTCTGGTTCCCAGACCCAGGAACACAGAATTTGTGACTTCAGACCTTTCACCGTAGACTAATGACCCTAGTCCATGACTCGAGCACAGTGACACTAAATGTGTCATCCAAGACTGTTAGGGTTATTATGACCCATGATGGCTAAGTAATATATGTAAACGTTTGAGTTGACCCATTCTCATGACACCAAAATGATTCTGGATTGGACTCTCATCTGGCATAATGACTCTCGACCAATACCTTGGTGGCCCATTCTCATGACACCAAAATGATTCTAGACTGGACTCTCATCTGGCATAATGACCCTCGACCAATACCTTGGTGACCCATTCTCATGACACCAAAATGATTCTAGACTGGACTCTCATCTGGCATAATGACTCTCGACCAATACCTTGGTGGCCCATTCTCATGATACCAAAATAATTCTGGATTGGACTCTCATCTGGCATAATGACCCTCGACCAATACCTTGGTGGCCCATTCTCATGATACCAAAATAATTCTGGATTGGACTCTCATCTGGTATAATGACCCTCGACCAATACCTTGGTGGCCCATTCTCATGACACCCAAATGATTCTGGATTGGACTCTCATCTGGCATAATGACCCTCGACCAATACCTTGGGCCGAGCATTGAACTTCCCATACCAACCTAACCAAGTTCTTGGACAACCAAAATCACTTTAAACCCATGCTTTCAAATAAGCGATTCTTAATCTGTGACCTTAACTTTTGACTTCTGACCATCACCCTAACCTCTGACTGATCACCCAAGACCCATGAACTTTGCCTTGATGTGTTAAAGGACACTTTCAAGCGAAAGAAAAGCTTGCAGCTATGCACTCAAGTTTGCAAAGGTTATTGAGTCCCGGTCTCATTCAGAAATGGCTTGACCCATGACTCGGTACACAACAGTTATTCATAACGTTACGTCAGATAGTGGTCACCCATAACTCTGGACCCATACCTCCTTACACGAAGAGAATTTAGTTATCTATTATTTCCTTTAAACCATCCCAGACTACACTTGCGGTCCAGGCTTCATAAAACAAAGGTTCGTGTTTTTTTTCTATTAGAATTTTTGACAGGGGTAGATAACTTTGACTTTCCTCTGACACCATCTCTCATGTCTTCTGCATATCAAGAATATTTGGCAATCTAGCACTAGCAGTAATCAGCGAAATTCTGCCTTAATCTATAAATTTATTTATAACAGCGTACAATTAATCTTTATTCTTGATCTTTGAAGTTGCTTATTGCAGCGACATCGGAGATTATTTGGATTTTTGTGAAGCCAAAGCAGGGAGAGGTGGTGAGGACACTTTCACTTCCGTCTACGGTCCACATTTTCCGTCCACAAATTTCGGTCTACGGTCCACTTCCGTCGATATTTCACCCTCACGATATTCATTCGTTGCTTACGCATGCACGCGCATACGAATGAGCTAAAAACCGAATTAAGCCTCGACGGTCAATCGTTTATATAAGATACATTTTTATACTTTTTACTCGGCTTCCTGTGGAGTGCCCAGGTTAGAAATTGGGTTTCGTTATTTTCCGTCTTGAGAAGCAAAACGCAGTGTAGCATGCAAGTAAAGCGCATGCGCTGAGTATGCTTTTTCGAAAGTTATTATATGGCATTGAATTTTATAAAAAAATTTGGATAGTACGTGCGTTTTGGTTGGTCTACAAGTGTGTTTTCATAGGGCTATGAAGCACGAAAATGACGTGAACAATATGGTTGACTGTCTCAAGTTGTGAGAATTTATAGTTTCATGAAAGAAAGTAAAGTATACATACGCGCTTCGTATATCGTCTTTCTTTTTTTTAAGACGGAAAATAATTTTATAAATTAAAAGAAATAAAACATGTTATCCATTCCTTCATGGCGTGGTGAAAACCTCGGCAAGGTTTGTGAGAATTTCTCGAGCAGGTGAAAACCCTAAACTGCGTCTCGTGTTTTCACTGATCTGCTTTCGAATTTTCCAAACCGTTCGTCTCGGTTTTCACCAGGCTACGAAGGCACGGAGAACATGTTTTATTTCTTAAATGGAGTATATGTATAGGAATCGCATGAACTTGCACGTGCATTACGTGATTTATGGGCGCGTGTACAGCTACAAGTGATGTTTTGAAGTTCTCAAAATTGCATTAGCCGAAAGTGAAAACTCAAAACATCACTCGCGCCTATAAATCACGAAAGTTAATATTATATATCTAGCCTTAGTCTAACACGAAAACCTATGGTTAATTTAGGCACTAGGCATTCACAAATCGGATTCACTTATAAATTAGGAACTATAGCAAACAACTAAATGTAACCTAGTGCAATAATTTTATAAACTTATAACTAAAAAAGAGAATGCAAATAAACATTTATTATTGTATGTTGTGTAATCTCCAATCTCCTTTCACAGCGCCTGGTAGATACGTCATGCCGTGGTGAAGCGAGAGGGACGGAGGGGGGGGGGATGGTTTGTTTTTTACCTGGCCCTCGCAGCCATAGCAAGTGGTTGATACTGTGTTTTTCACAAACACCGGCTCGTATAAGGCTCCCCTTTGTTCACTGGAGATGTTTGTATGTATAGTTCCGAAAGGGGAGTAAATTTTTACAAGGTGCTTTTTTCCTCAAAAAAACGCAGCGTTTGTGTAATTTATGGTTGAATATGATGTAAGTATAAATCGAAATATTCCTTTAACGAACTAACAGAAAATTTCATTTCTTAAAATCATTGATTTTTGAAATGCCGATTTTCTGTCTTGCATTCTGCTGTTAAAAATGAGGTCGTTTATGGCGTTAGATAGCAAGAATAAAACTATTCGAGTGTTTTCGTCAAGGGATCGATCTATTAAACTATATATATCTGGTGTTTATGCGATCTAAACGGCTGCAAAGGAAATTATTACTTCCACCACTGCAAACAAAACATGGCAGGTTTGGCACGTTGTAATCATGAAGAAGCAGATGGTGCTTTCATTCATGTTATGTACATCTTGCCCGGTGGAATGAACTAGATCCGGACTGTTGACATGGAATCATTATACTATTTGTCGACTTTGCACAAATGTTTGGAACACTTGTGCAATGTTTTATTTTACGTTGACAAGCACTTACTTTACCTTCAGATCCACCAACAGGCCGTTCTGTTATCATAATGCACTATGGGCTACATTCTTTCATGGTCTCACTGGTTTGGGAATCGGTATATATGAAATATTTTCAGTTTAAAAAAACACGCGAAGACAGATGGTGAATGAGTGCAAAACAGCTAAATGTTGAAAAGTTTTAATAATCGCCGATGGTAATGTAAGGAGGTGACATCTCGAGCTTGGGCCTTTCATCGGAGCAACGAAAGGAAATAGATGTTAGCTCCTTACATTACCAACGGTAACCATTTTTAAAACTTGAAGGTAGAGTTTGTCAAAACTAGGCGTGGAAGAAGATATCAATTAATCCATCACCGAAATGCAATACTAGGCATCTGAAGGTTTTTACACTGTCATGCCTCAAACAAAGCTTTCCGAGAAGCCTTTAAGAAAAACAAACTGCGTATATTCGTACTTTGAAAAGATAAGTAATGCTGTTGTATGTTTTCTCACGGCTAAAAACCTGTGAGTGTTCCAGTAAGCCATGGAGGTGCACTCTTGTGGGGTGGACTCTTGATAAACGGCCAGCGGGGAATCATAATGTTGCCATAAACTCATTCGACTTAGTTGCAAGTCCAATATCTGGACTCGCGTACGATTTCTTCATCAATACACAACATTTTGCAGGTTTGTTCACTTTGGTGATTATTAATCTCCACCTTCCAAACAAACGTAGAGTTTAAGCCTAGTTTCCATATGATCGCTGACGATCGCCGGATCGCTGGAATCACTGATGGATAGGATCGCTCACGGTCGCCAACGATCGCTCTCAAATTCTTACACGTGTTTCCATTATATTAAATCGCTGAAGTGTACGCTCCAGTGAGCTCTAGTACAGTTCACGGCCCTTTTATGAGCCAACGGGTGTTGAGGTCAGTTTCAATCTATGAGACGCACACGTGGTAGCGAAGCGTTTACTTTACAAAACGGCGGATGAACAAAGTGTTTTTCTGCAAGGAAGCGCTTTTCTTCTGCTTGCTTTAGTTAAAAAAAGATCAATGAAGA
>JAOBBB020008264.1:6099-16122 GCA_025331005.2 Zoanthus gigantus | reverse complement strand
TCACAAGGGGAAAAGAAAATTGATTTTATTAAGAGGTAAGGGTCGTTTTTATTCTGCACCGGCCAGGGGGTATAATAATTTTGCGTGGTCCCTAATTTCAGTGCAGACAAAACAATATTAAAATGACGTTTATGAATTAAGAAATAAAACATGTTTTCCGTGCCTTATAGCCTTGTGAAAACCGAGGCGAACGTTTGGGAGAGTTCGAGAGTAGATCAGTGAAAACCCGAGACGCAGTCAAGTTTATTTTCTTTCGTGAAACTAAATTCCTTCAACTTGGAGACAGCTAATTATATTGCTCACGTCAATTTCGTGCTTCATAGCACTATGAAAACACACTTGTTGACCAATCAAAACGCACGTGCTATCGAAATTATTATTGCAATAGAGCTCGTGACTTGTGTAACACTTGAAATATTCTCAAATTTTAAGTAGCTTTCATTTGATTATTCGGACATGTTTTTACTTCACAATTGCACAAGGATTTTTTTCAAGTTGTCCAGTTCTGCGAAAATAACCTATCTTAAGCACTTCGTTCATAATTTCGCCATCGATTTCATAAAACTGTAATGTATGAACATACGAACAATCTTCATTTTTAGACTTGGGCTTTCCACGGAGAAAAATTTTGTTAATTATGCAGTCCTTACGATCATGATTGTAATAAAAAATTTCGAATTCACAACTACCATTGTTATCAACGTACTATTGATTGTTATCAACGTACTATCGATTGTTATCAACGTACTATCGATTGTTATCAACGTACTATCGATTGCTATCAACGTACTATCGATTGTTATCAACGTACTATCGATTGTTATCAACGTACTATCGATTTTTATCAACGTACTATCCAAATTATTTTATAAAAAGTTCTAAAACAAACAGAAAAAGTGCTTGAAAACTCTTCAAAGAAACAGTAAACTATTTAAACTAACGGCAGTTTATGTACCATCTTACTTAACAGAAATTTCGAGTCCTGCTGAAAGCGCTTTGGTGCACGCTGCAGAGTCTTTGGAAGGTGAAGGCCACGATAGTAGTGGGGTAAGTTTAGGAAGTGGAGAAGAATATATCCCCCCGCCCAGCCCTGTGGTTGATATACAGCCAGGGGGAGATGTCAAGTTTGTCAAAGGAAACCAAGATGGCGATGATGAAAAAAAAGTTGGTGATAATCAGCAGTAGATATATAGCTATATTTTTAGAAGTCAATTAAATTTTTCTACTTTTTGTGGACAAGTGCATGATTTGGAATTTTCATCAGTGATCTTAAATGAAAATGAGTGAAAATTGTCAACTCTTTTGCTTGTTGTAAATACTTTAGAGTGCTTTTAGTATTTTGTTAAGCTGTTATTGCTAACACGGATTAGTTTTTTAGTTAGGTTTAATTAAAGAGGAATTAAAACTAAACCTTTTCAACTGGTTTAGAAAAGGGATTCATATGTTGAAGAATATTGTATGTTTTGGAGATTTTTTATTTGTTTATGCAAAACAAAGTGAGTGTACAGCATTCTGTGATAGTTACCGACAGAAGAAAAACTTATCTTTGTCGACATGTTTTGGTGATATTGGCATCTTTTTCTTTAACTTCTTTGCTGCAAAATATCTGGTAACTAAGAATGGAGTAGATTGTTTAATAGTTATAGAAATAGAGTAATGATTTTAACCTACCAACCCAACAGAAAGCTTAAGAAATGATAATTTAAACTAATAAATAAGTTTCTAGCGATAAATTTTCCCAGGTAGATTACTAAGTTGTAACATACGTACTACAGTGATGTGAAATTGTATCTTAGAAACTAACTTTAAAACTAGTGATGTTTTAAGAAGACAGGGAGAGAGCTTAAAGTCAGTGTGAAAACCAAATGTTGAAGTCAGTAAAAAATAAAAATGTAAAAAATAACTGTAAATGCTTCAAAATTTTATTTATATCATTCTTCGCCATCGCCTTTCTGCTTTTTGTGCCGTTCATCATGTTTTCTGTTTAAAATTGCTGGCCTGCAAAATGTTTCTGCATTTTGTGTTTTATTTTGCATCTTTGTTTATCATTAACTGCTGCTGTAATCTTGTATTTGCACAGGGTTTTTAAATTGAAAAAAAGCAGCAGGAGGAAATTGTAAAGTAGCCGGAGCACTATCTCATCTCCGATGACGGCAGCCTTGTGAAATACAAAAAGTATACCCGGCGCAAATGCTTGAAGTAGCCGGTGACTTGCGCCGGGCGCCGGCTAAATTTGAAAACCCTGTTTGCAATTTCCTCATTTCTTCCAGTAATCGAATCTCTTGCATGTTGCTTAATTTATCCTTTGCAGCTGCTAAACATTCCTTTACGAATTTCTAACATTTACAAGTCAGTGTGAAAACTAAATGAAGAAGTCAGTTAAAAAAATAATAAAACGTAAAAAATAACTGTAAATGCTTCAATAATTTATTTATATCTTTCTTCGCCATTGCCTTTCTGCTTTTTGTGCTCTTCATTATGTTTTCTGTTTAAAATTCCTGGCCTGCAAAATGTTTTTTAGGTTGCATTTATTATGAACTGCTCCTGTAAACTTTTATTTGCATTTTCCTCAGTTCTTCCAGTATGTGAATCTCTCTTGCATTATGTTGCTTAATTTATCCTTTGCAGCTGCTGAACATTCCTTTAGGAATTTCTAACATTTAACTTTTTTAGTCTTGTCTCTTGTACTACCGTATCTAGCTTTCCCTCTGAGTCACTGGTAATTGAAAATTCATCTTAGTTCGTAAAGAAATTCATAAAAATTTTATTTATATTTAGTTCAGCCCTCTAATATAATTGGTTATTTTTCGTAGTTGAACTTGTCGAGGTATTTTGTTTGTGAGAATTTTAAGTAAAAATTTTGAGTTCACAACAAGTTAGTTTTATTTTTTAGCTTACTTCCCATGCGCATCATGTTCTGCGCAGCTTAAAAAGACGTAAATAATTGACTAAACGTGGAGAATGATTTTTAAAAAAAAAACAGAAAGTACCCAGGAAACGATAACTTAAGAACTATATTAAAAATATCACTAACGAACGTTAGGACGTAGGGTTCAATCAGTTTTCTTTTAAAGAGATACCGCTATGCAAATTAGGAGTTATCCTTGAAATTGTTTGAAGCAAATAACATGGCAGCATGCATCGATGTTACATTTATGCGCGATTAGCCTTCTGGGTATACAAGACAACAGGCGTTAGAGCAGGTTCGGCTACCAAGCCTGTTCAGCTGGTATTAACTGAGAATTCTATATTTTTGTTTAGCTGTGATTCCCCTATTCAACAAGACACAAACCACAGTAGGGTTATATTTATTCGGGAGAAAATAAGATACGTCTTGTGTAAGACCCTTCTTAAATAAGACGCGAACTGCTTGTATAAATGGTACAAAACAAGCCTTCGCGTCTTATTTTAGACGCGACTTACATAAGACGCGTCTTACCTTGGAAGAGAATTTTCGGCTGTTCTTAGTTATTCCGCGTCTTCTGAAACGAAAACAGTTTTTGGTTGTCTGAAAGATCATGATAAGAAAGACAAACAGGGAAAATTTCAGAGAGTTAAGATAAATTTTAGAGATGTTACGCGTTTGGGTATATTCGAGTTCTGTGGCTAGGCCATTAAAATGCAAATTAGCAAATGTCACGCGTCATTTTGTTTGCTTCAGTACATAGAATATGTGAGAAATTAAGCAAAAAAGGTTAAAATTAGTTTAAACCTGATAAAATGGTTTCTAAATAAAGATAAAATTGTTTTCTTGTAACAGCTTGAGTTTGAATTCGGTGCTGTGAATAAGTGTCGAGCTTTGAGCAAAACTTGCTATTTTCTCGCATGTCGCTTAGTGAAGGTTGGAAACAAAACTGCGTCACAGAAACGAGAAACCTAATACGTTGAATGCATAATGAGCTAGGCAATCTTCAGCGCAAAACCTGCAAATTTGGGCAGATATATCTCGGAGGCATTTTAACCAACTTCTTTGAAACTTTCTGTGCTTAGTACTTTTGAATTGATCTGTTTAGAAATGTAAAAACTGGTTTCGCTTCACAGGCACTTTAAGTAAGATGCAAACTTCCTCGTGTAAAGGGTTTTGCGTCCTAAATAAGACGTGAAATATAAGTACGCATGTATCAAAAACAAGACCCGAACCATTAATACGAGATGTTCGCGTCTTATGCAGGACGCGAAAGTATAAATAGTACAGGTCGCTTCCTATTTAAGACGTTTCTTTGCTAAGATGCGTTATATTATGTCCCGTATAATGGCCCTAGTATCTGCTTCATTTGTGCACCGTTAGAAGGTACCGAAGTGAGATTTAATGAGGTACTTCAGATTTGGCTTTAGCTAAATCTTAATAATATTAAATCACAGGAATTTGAGTTCAACTGGAATCAGTTTTCGCCAGTAAGTTTTTTGCAGTCAGTATCAATATTGTAAGAGCCCAGTAGGGCGAATGTGCTTTGAGCATTTTGAAAAACAACTTGCAACTTTATATTCAAATTGAACGTACACAACAAAATTTCAAAGCAAGTTCTGTTGTGCACACTGGCAAAACTCTGTCGGCAAAATATAAAAGCTTTTGAACTCTGCCCATTACACCACCATAACAGGATTTGATTGTTTCTTACCAAGCCAAATTGTTTATTATCCAATTAAAAGATTGCAATGAATTGACTAAATTTGCACAGAAATAACTCCCTTTTTGCACTGGTGTTTACAAAAAGCTTCCCTGCTCTCCGCCAATCAAAATCGATTAATTTCATTATGTATGTTATTAGGAAATAAAAGTGTTTTTTGAATAATATGATTTTAATATTATCTTAACGTTCTCTCATCCCCGTATTGTGTTTCAGACTTTTTTTATTTAGTATTTATGTAATACTCTATTTAGACTTGGCATGTTCCTTAAGAAAACCCTAAATTCTGCTTATTAAAATTAACCCGATTAACTTTTTAGTTCCTTAGGATAAAAGAGTTTGCTAAAAATGTTTCTATAGGAGGATATCCTTTATAAAGGTTTTGTATTTTAATATTTGTTTAACATTTTGACATTGTTACAGTATCTCTCTCAAGGGACTGATGTCAATACCTGGTGTTTAGCAACTACATGCTGAAAAAACTTTTTCCACGGATTTAATGAGATATGCGAAAATCTTTGGATCACATTTGCAGATTTTGGTTTTGCTGCCATACTTTTTTGGGAAAGTTTAAATCTGATGCTCTGAATCAAAAAAAATTGTTTGTGATGTGCTTTTTGAGATTGTATGTTTGAAAGGGCTAAAAACCTAACATTTTGTAAGAGATTTTAGGATGAAATATGAAGCTGCCATGACAATGGGCAGGAAGCTGCCATTCAAGATGGCTGGCTTTAAAATTATAAAGATTGTGCAAAGCCAACCTATAGCTTTTCTAATAAACCCTTTAGTATAAGATGTTTTCTAAAAGAAAACCATGAAATCTGCTAATAGGTAACATATTATAAACCAAAATCCAAAATATGCAAATTAGTACGACTGTTTTTGCATAACTCATCAAATCCAAGCAAAAATTATTTTGAGAATGCAGTTGCTAAAAACTAGGTATTGACAGCAGTTCCTTGAAGGAAATACATTAACAGTGTCAAATTTTCAAATACTTTAAGGAATGTTCCAGAGTCACTTGAGAATGCAAAACCTTTCCGGTTGACATGTATTTGATAAGGTTGTGTCCCTTTATATTCATGTTTTTATATTGCCTTTTAACATATCCTTTTAGAGGGCCACAAGTTCATTAGCCCAGCTATTAAGTGCTACCTTCGGTAAATAAAGACATTATTATTATTATTATTATTATTATTATTATTATTATTATTATTATTATTACTATTATATTATATAATTTACTTTAGTATATTAGATCTTTTAAGCAATTATTTTATGCTTAAGTCTGATGTTCAAGGCATCTCCACTATGTCTCCATATGATTTCTGCTCTTATCTAAGTTTTACAATTCATAACCAATATACATGGTTACAACAATGTTTGTCATAGATTGCGAGCAATCCCTTTCTTTTCCTCATAATCAGTCGAATTTAGAAGTTCGAGCGGCGAAACTGCAAGCAAAAACCGTTTAGAAACTGCTGACTCCCCCGTCCACAATACAACCAGTCAGTAGTTTCTAAACGGTTTTTGCTTGCAGTCTCGCCGCTCGAACTTCTAAATTCGACAGATTATGAGGAAAAGAAAGGGATTGCTCCCAGTCTACGTTTGTCACAAATAACGTCTTCATTGTATCAAAGGTTGCTGGTTTTTGTAAGGTTCCATAAATTTTAGTTGTTAGTGATGTTTTGCAAAGGCATTCAAGGATAAAACGTTTTTAAAATATCGACTTTTGTTGTTGTAAATTGTATAAAAAGTTGACGTTTGACTCGGCATCAGAATAATTTAAATGTTTTGAGACTTTAAGCCTTAAGTGTTTCTAAAAATCACTCTAAACATGAATTTAGGGTGAAGGAACATTTTCATACTCGCTAGGTTTGTGAAACGTTAGCTCTGCGTCAGATGTTTTGCGCTGATGAAGGACACCATTTCAGAAACTTGTATGCTTAACCATCTCTGAAATTTTATATTCGAGCAAAAACTTTGTTCCTTCGGTTTCATAGTTTTGTTATTGGTTAGTGTATTTAAACAATCTTTTACATTTTAAAATTGGTCGGCAGTTTTACCTATTCCATGAGTTACCTAAGTAATCGATATTGAAAGTTATAGAATACGTTCTCATCCTTCACTTTCGTAAATGTTTTAATCTGTCCTACAGACATGATTCGATTTTCTCTTTTAAAATTTCTATTTATTCGGTACGTATTCTTTACAAAGTAAATAACACCTTATGGAATTATTTAGGGATAAACAGTTGTCAATTTTCAAATTTTCTAAGATTACAGTTTGGCGTAAATGCTTGTTTAAAATTGCGATGGTATACTAATCAATTAATCAAATCGTTGTGTGTTACACTGATGTTTTTCTGCTACCTCCAGATAAGTATCAGTGCAGAAGAATTAAAACCTGACACGAAGATAGATTTAGGGGAATTTCAGAGTGATAAGTGTGACAATTATGACAAGCTCCATCATCAAAATGGAAAGCTGGTTGAGAAACATGGAAGCAATTCCGTAAATGTTGAGTCAGATGTTTCAGGTGAAGGTAATACACAGCAAACTAACTAGTTTCACATTCACATTTATCTAAAGGGCAAAGTTTGTTTTAATTTAAATCATGAAGGTACAGAGCAACACTTAAAAGCGACCCTTTGCAGTTATTTTAAATGGAAGCTTGAAAAAGTTCAGTGTTTAACGGAATAGGCGCTTTGCAGTAAGAGCTCATTTGACAATACCCACCTTAAAGTAATTAGATATGGCAAAATGATGTCCAAAAATGGAAGGAGTAGGTTAACATTAGTTAGAAGGTATAGCTTCAATTTTTTTCAGTTTTTCTAAGGAAATGTATTTGAAAATGGTACTGGAGAGCAAGGCTTGTTTACCAGTCATACAAATCAATCCTATTTTCTGTTGATTGCCGTAATTTACATATTTGAAATCAATAGCTAAAACTTTTCCATTTCACTAATGTCAACCTGCTTTTTTCATTTCTGGATACCATTTTGTCATAGCTGATTCATTTAAGGTAGCTGTGGTCACATGACCCCCAACTGCAAAGAGCCTGTTAGGACCTGTAATCGCAAGACCACTTAAGCTTTCTTAACAGCTTAGCTATAAAGACACAGCTGTACGGAACAGGTATTTTAAAGGCCTCTATTTATGCCATTATAGGGTGTAGAACGATTGTTGTGACGTAGCATCCCCTTTCTATATCTGCGTTGCAAACTCTGTAACCATGTGCCCAATATAAATACTTACTGATAAGGACAAAGTACCATTGTTCTCGACATGATGCTATCTGTGTTGGGAATTATGATATTATCGGGCGCTTCCATGAGACGAATCTTGCTACTAAAGGTGGAATGAGTAACACGGTAGCAGCTGTCTAAATTGTATTATTACATAGTAAATATGTTCAATTCCAAAGTTATGAAGGTTTTAGGGACTCCTTTGGCTGGCCGCTCTTGGTCGTAGGTTGCGGCTGGGTGTTTCTTGTTTGAAGAAACTGAAAGACATTAATAAAAAACACTTAAGTTAAACAAAAAGTCACCAGTAGCGCTGTCAAAGCTTAGTAACGTATCACCAGCGTATTGTTCATGTTTCCTCCTCATCGTTTTTTTCTTTACGTTCAGTGAGTTTGTTACTTTGAATTGTTTATATCCACCCAAAAGTTTATTGGAATTGTTCCAACTGACCTTTGAAGATCATTATGCCGTTAAATAACTTAGTGGCAATTAAATCTATCGTGAACTGGTTCAGAACTTTCATTAAACATTATATGGCTGTTTCAGCATTGTACATATATCACCAACTGAAGTATTTGTTTTGTTTCTAATCTCAGTAGATGAAGATGTAGAGAACGGTTCAGAAAATGATGTTTTGTCTGATGATGCGTTGGACATGCTTAATAGGGAGCTCGAGATTGAATCTAATTTAGTGGCATCGTTCAAGGTTCAAGTTTGTGAAGATTCGCTCAAGAAAAGCATTGATGAAGAGATATTGACGATTGAGGAAAAAGTAACATTTGAAGAGGACAGTAATAATCTTGCTGAACAGCCCAGTAGCCAAGAAGGCATGGACAGTAGCCCAAAGGGGGGAATCCTTGAATCAGTGGAGATTGGTATGGAAGAGTCAATGTTACCATTTGAGCCTCAGGGGGCTGAAAATACTTCGAATGATCTGTTCCAAGAACCGAAAGAATCAGGAGGTAAGAAAAGCGGTAAATCATTTGAGCCACAAAGTTCAGGCGATGACATTGGGTTTGGGATACAGAAAGATTATAGCAGCAGTGGAATAAACAAAGAAAAACAGCTAAGCAGTGCTGAAGAAGTTGAAAATGAGAGATCAACAGAGAAAGAGTTGACGGTTGAGGGTAACCCCATAGAATGTGAGGTTGAAGCTGCTGAAAATAAGATTAACGAGAAACTGCCTGATAGTAGTGAACTTGAGTTTACCAGGGAACTAAACATTACAGAAGTTAATGAATCCAAAGTTTCAAATGATGTAACCCTGGTTAAAACACCTCAAGATGAGACAGTGCGAAAAGGTGATCATAAGAACCCTGCTGATGAGATAATATCAGATACCAAGGGTGACACTGAGAAAGACGTTACTGAAGCCTTAAAAAATATTCCAGCAGACAGTTTTACAGAGGCAACATCAATTAGTCGAGAAGATACCGATAAACTCATAGAAAGTGAAGTACAAAAGCTTCAAAAGCCATCTGGAAGTATTTACTTAGAAACTGTCGAAGCTTTTACTGCTGAGCAAACACAACACACAACCGCTGCACTCAAGGAAGGTGAAGTACAAGAGCTACAAAAAACATCTGAAAGCACTTGCTCAGAAACTGTCGAAGCTGTTGTTGCTGAGCAAATGCAACACACAAACGCTGCATTCAAGGAAGGTGAAGTACAAGAGCTACATAAGTCATCTGAAAGCACTTGCTCAGAAACTGTTGAAGCTGTTACTGCTGAGGAAGTGCAACACACAGCCGCTGCACTCGAGGAAGGTGAAATTCAAGAGCTACAAAAGCCATCTGGAAGCACTTGCTTAGAAACTGTTGAAGCTGTTACCACTGAGGAAGTGCAACACACTATCGCTGCACTTGAGGAAGGTGAAGTACAAGAGCTACATAAGTCATCTGAAAGCACTTGCTCAGAAACTGTTGAAGCTGTTACCGCTGAGCAAGTGCAACACACAAACGCTGCACTTGAGGAAGGTGAAGTACAAGAGCTACATAAGTCATCTGAAAGCACTTGCTCAGAAACTGTTGAAGCTGTTACCGCTGAGCAAGTGCAACACACAAACGCTGCACTTGAGGAAGGTGAAGTACAAGAGCTACATAAGTCATCTGAAAGCACTTGCTCAGAAACTGTTGAAGCTGTTACCGCTGA
>JAOBBB020008188.1:0-16123 GCA_025331005.2 Zoanthus gigantus | reverse complement strand
TGGTATATCAAAAGAATTAAAAAAATCAACTCTATCGCCCAACGTGGGGCTCGAACCCACGACCCTGAGATACCTATCGCCATGTTAATTTAATAGTCTCATGCTCTACCGACTGAGCTGGCCGCGCGATGAATAGTTACTCTTCCAATTACAAAAAGCCTGTTTGTTAGTTTTTTCGCTGTATACTTACTGGCAAAGTGGGCGCATGCGCTTATCTACTCAAGCTAACACTATTATTATTCATGGTAGATTTTAGTAAGAAAAAAGTCCGGCTATTGCCGTAAGTAGTGAAAGGAATTTTGATCTTTGTAACAGGCTTATCGGTTTGCTCGTTATTTGCGAGGGTAAATGTATACAAGACTAACTTTTAGGGGATCAAATAAGTAACTTGTTTAAAACTACGCAACAGCTCTGCTTCCGGACGAAAGCAATCAACTTTTTCTGTTACTGCAAATTGTTTAACGGCATACTGAACTCATATCTTATGAACGCGATACAAACTAAACCCACCTACACGTACTCACCCTATCTTTTAACTTTAAGCCTAGCTCCTCGTCCAATTAATATAATTTACTTCAGCATTAACATTTTTGTTAGCATACAACATCTTTGTGAAAACTGTCAGTAGGAGGTTTTTTTTATCCAATATGGCATATTAACTCTTTTTTTCTTCCTATTCAGTTCACTTGTATTCTCGGTTATAACAATTACGGAGCAAAGAGATAATAAGCGGCTTTCTTTACTGTATTTATTATTTTTATAAAAGCTTTTCTATCAACCACTGTATTGTTGCTGATCTATCAATCTCGCTAACTCAGTCAGGGCATCAGCTCAACAATCACTAGTTACAAAGTTCTCTTGAAAAAATGTTTTTAGTGTTTTTGTTTGCCTAATTATTGCAGCATTTATTTGACTTTGAAAACCAATCTGATTCCTAAATGAATGAAATCTAATCCTTACTAAGCAAATTCAATTACTGATTTTTCTTGTTTCCGATATAGAGAAAGATATTTTTAGCATTTCTTTAAGCAAATCAACTAAGTATAAATTTAGGCGAAATTTAAGTTGTTCGTCAAACGATAAGACTGCTTATCTTCTTTATATTAGTATTCTAATTTAGGAAAAGAAATGCAAGGAATAAATATACAATGTACACAATAGGTAAGATGATTTTCCATATACAAGATTGAGTCCACGTTTTCATAGATATTCAAGAAAATTATTATACAAATTCTGCCTAAGGCGACTCCGTTTTCTCTCAATTTATCTTCATAAGTTTGTTTTGAATACGTACAATGTATTTAGTTATCCAACGATTTTTAATTGGATTGTGAGGTTCGTTATTGAAAAGTTTATCGATTTTTATGACACTTCACTCTAAAAAGTCATTAGTCGTTTGAATCCCAGAAATCAACCTTCTTGAAGTTTAATTTTAATTTTAAACTGGTTATATACTATTGAGAGACATTAAAACAGTTACACGTTTTCGTTGCTATGGACTTTTTCGTTTCTGTTTTTCTGGAAGTTTTATTTTTTATAAAATTTGTAATGAAAACTTCAACAAGGAAATGTAATTTGTTTGAAATCTATACATGAACGAAGGTTTTCTATTCTCAAACATGTTCAACACGCTGTTGGTAGTCAATACTAAAAATAAAACAATTTATGCTAACTGTCTTTCTGTTTTAAAATATTTGCTCCCAGTTTGCAAAAAACTAAAATGATTGGACGGCTTGCTTGCTTTTCACGGCAGCTGTGAATTTCACCAATAAGAACTTTTTGTTGTGAAAGGCAGCTTAATTATTAATGAATCACTGATTGTCGTTGGCTAGCGACCACCTTACACTATTGCTGATTTCTGATGCGTCCATTATCTCGAAAATTTAGTCCGTCTAGTCGTGTGCGACAACAAAAAAGTGCAGTGAACTAAATCTAACAATTATGATTTTCAACCGCAGAACATGACGGGAGGAAGCAACAGTCCGACAGGCAGCACAAAATCTCGAAGCAGCCGCGAAAGCCCTCTTCCACAGAGGGAAAAAATTAACAAAGATCTTTTTGTGTATCCGTTGGAAAAAAAATATGTATGTACTCACTGCGAGGATCTGTTGTATTATCCAGTTCAACTTACTGAGTGTGGCCATCGGTTTTGCAAACGCTGTGTGTACGAACTCAAGACACCGGGGTAAGTAAATGATAAAAACAAAATTTCGATATTCACTTTTTCAATATGAGCAAATGATTTATGGTGATATATCGTATCTGTATTTCGCAGTCTTTGAAAGCCGTTATTTCGTAAGCAACTTCAAAATTACGTATAAGAGGCTCAGTGTCAGTGAAGTTGTTGCCAAGCCGGTAGAAGCCGAACGTTTTTAATCGAACAGCGGCGCTTACTAATTTATATTTTCCCCTTTACCATTACGATTGAATATGGCTTTATTCTTTGTTCCTATATTATGACATAACCAATTTATTATTTTCTTAGAATTTTTTAAAGAATCGGGTCTATAAAACCTGAATTTATTTCATTTATGAAACCTAATAAAACATATACCAAGGAAGATTGAGCTCTCAGTATTTGGTGAATTGCTCCTTGTTTAGTAATTTTTTTAAGGCCAAGATAACACTAATTCTAAAGTTAAGTAAATGAAATCCGTTAATTTCTATTCAAATCGATACTCATTTCGGTCCAACCGGAAACACCGAGGTTTATGGTTTATTATGTGTGCTATCATTTCAGTATCTTTTTGCTTTGTATTATTATGAAAATTGTTAAAAACATGAAAACTTAGTTTTAATCAATTTTTGTATATTGTTGCTGATTCTATTTCAAATGTGATTTATTACAGAGAGGAGGATGTTTGGAGATGTGGGAAGTGTATGATCAGGATAGAAAATGAATCTGTAAGTGTCAAAATGTGTATTTATTATTACGAGTGTCAAAATCTACTAAAGTTTAGCATTAAACTCAAACATGGAAGTTTTGAATAATATTGGTTTTGTACAATGTATAAATATTCGAAACCACAAATACTTAAGTTAAAGTTGGTATCCTATAGGCTCTGTGTAACACGTCATTTCTGCAATATTTGGTTTCGTTTCACATTTATTTATCTATTTATTTATTTATTTACTTATTACTTATTCATTTAGTTATCTATCTCTTCTATATCTATTCATTTATGTATTTATTACTTTTTAACTCAGTATTTATTTATTTATCTATTTATCTTTTTATGTAATATGTATGTGTAAATGTGTTTTTGTTTGTTTGTGTATATACATTATGATGCATTTATTTCATTTATCTCTTTATCTCTCTGACATTCCTTTCCCTATCCATTTTTTCTTTAAATAGACTTTATCTTTACTTGCCACAAAACAAATTAACACGATATTCCATTGGCTTACAAATAGTGGATTACACTCCATTGCAACATATTAAAAAACAAAAGTAAATAAAAGATAAAATAAGAACGTATAAATATTTACAACTGTCGTATATTTTTTTTGAATACTTGATTTCAGAACTTGTTTCAATGAACAACTGACGGTACTTTTAGTATTACGGTTTTCTTGGAAGTCAGTATACATTGTGATAGTGCGTGTCTCATCTTCATCGTTCGCTATTATGAAGGCTATTCTAACAATTCTAATAATTGTTTGTTTTATTTGCAATCTAACTTTAACTCTCGAAGTGGCAATTTGATACGGCGTTCAACAGCGATATCCTGGCTCTCACAATGAAGTGCAAAAACTACGAATGGGGCTGCAAGTGGGAAGGAGAATTCAAAAACAGTCAGGTTTGTAGTCTTGAAACATTACCCGGTATTTTGTGTGTAGACACTGCTAGGTATACATCAAAGTATTTGCAACTAGACTTTCAAGCAACTGTCAAAGTTATCATAAGAAACTAGAAAAGGAAAGAAACGGAAGAAGAACGATGAAAACGAACAATAATCGTTAACATACGATTGAAAACAAACCATTAAACAGGACAGTGATGGGAGATAGGCTAAGAACTGCATGGAAGATGGAGAGAGTAAATTGCATCGTTAGCAAGATGGAAAATAGTATTCAACCGCTAATCTATCAATCATACAAGACCCTTTACTGATCATTGTAAAACCGGACAATATCATAAAAATAATATTTGTTGTCAGGCGTCTGTATACGCTGAGAGATAAAGATTACTGATCTTCCCTGAAAATATATAACGGATAGCTCCAACAACTCCCAAAACGATAGTAGAAACCCGTAAGAGAGAAAAAAGGCGCTGACCAAGAGCTATTACAGTTTTAAGTGCTGCGCATGCGTATTACCTATAAAATTAAACCATTAAAGAAGAACTGAATGCTAAAACTAACCTATTTTTGTTTGAATCTATTGGTATAGTAGATAAGCCCTGTGAACTTTTTTTTTAAATTAAAGTCAAATTACATTAAGAAATTAAATATAGAAACTAAGAAAACTCTCTAGAAAAGGTTTGGTACCGTGGTCGCAAATGACATTTTCAGCGGTATGGTATGACGTAGGTTACGATATTCAGAGCTTAAATACGGCAGTGTGCTTCGAAATCTTGATATTTTTTGGGCGATCTGTGTCTTGCGAAGTTGGCTTTCTTTTATAGCAGCCAAAAGCCACACAGTAACCATGTTTTTCTTTGTTTTAATGATTTTAATATCGTAACCTACGTCATAAACAACCACTGACATCTCATATTGAGCCGCAGATCAAATCTTGTCGATTCGTTACAAAAACATCAATTTCTTTTGAATTGCTCGGCTAACAGCTTGAAAAAACTTCATGCAGTTGTTCTACTATGCCTAAATGTTCAAACGATGAAAAGTCAATTTTAGGGTTCAGTTCTCCTTTAAAAATTCAATCTCGGTCTCTCACATCGAAGAGATTTTTTAAAATTGTTTCGAATTTAAATTGTTGAAATATTTTGTGCTACTCAGACCCTTACACAGGACAGAGAAGAAATTACCCATAACAGACAGATTTATGCGTTTTCTTTATTTGCGAAACAGACATCACATACAAACCAGCAAAAGATATAACTCATTATATATATGTATGTATAAAACCTTTAAGATAAGCTTTTAAAAATAATTTTTCTAAGCTTCATGGTAAAATCTAGGCAAGCGGGTCTCTTCAAGCACTATGCTTTCCTTAAGGAAAATGGTCTAATGATTATTATATCAAGTAAGCGGGAAAAGCTAATTATAAACCGCATTTGTAGCTCAAATACCTTTTTCTTTGTTTTCTCACACATAGCACATCATGGTAATTTTCTGGAATGAAAATAGCTAATTTTGGTATAATTCGTTCCCAAGCCTCCCCCATTATAGTTTCCCCGAGCTCCAAGGGTGATAGAGACACTTCAACTCTGTTAAAATTCCACTGCCACTGTCACGTTTGTGAGTGAAAAACCTTAATTCTATAATCATCTCAAACTGCATAAATAAATAAAAATTTTCACTATATGCTATAATAATACTTATATTCTCTACTTGGCTTTTTTAATTTTAACAACAAAAATCCCGCTAAGTCCAAAATACATTGATGTAACTAAGAAAAGAATGATGTATCCTAGGCCAATATCACAGCGATATCTCTCAAAGACATCGATTATTACTCCGCCGATGGGCGTTGCGATCGCTTGGGGCAATACAAGAGCCTGGGAAGAGAAATAATAACGGTTAGATACCTGCCGCAGATGCTGTAACTCGATCTATAACCAATCAGAATCCACTAACCGCTAATACAATATAAACAAGAGGCTACCCAGTAGCCTTACTCGTGCCGGTTCTCGCAAGTTATAAATTGAAACCGTGAAAAATGAGAAAGAGACTTGCTGCTATAAAAATATAAATTACTGTGATTTTGATGGGAGGCGATGTGTCGCTAAGGAAAGGAAAGAAATTGAATCAGTAACAAAATCGAGAACCGAATTGGAGATAACTTGAACTTTTTTTCTTTTTGATAAAACAAAAATGTCTCAGAACTTCAAATTATACTGTCTTTAAGTTTTAAAGCTGAGAAAAAAAGTAAAAAAAGCGAAAACAGAAAAGAGAAGATGATTTACATCGGGAATAATAACAGAGCGCTGTGATACTCGAACTCACGACGTAACTAGACGAAACTTTGAAACGAGCAGCAGTCATGAAATTAATCTTTAATTGCACTAGATACGCTATTCGGGAAATTTTCAGTTTCATCCTCAACTAGTTTCACAGCCATTTGTATGTAAAATATCCAGTTTTATCGGAAATTTTGATTTGGCGACATTTATAAGTGTCTGCGCATGTGCATTCGATTTTTTTGTGCTTTTTCGTCTAGTGATAAATGATGATGATGATGATGATGATCATAATAATAATAATAATAATAATAATGATAACAATAATTTCTTTGATATTGAAGCTTTTTTTACAAGTACCTATTCATCTTAAAATAAACAAGAAGAGCAAAAAAAAATACAAATTTATAATAAATTACGAACGGAAAAATCATGCGTAACCGAGCAATTCCGGCTTCTTTTATATAACCCAGAGCAGCAGCATTTTGCTAAAAAGAAGACGCGACACAAAAACTAAAAATAACAAGATCGGCGAGTGGAGCAACCAAACCACTAGTCACATGGGAGTACGAGACAAATCTGCGCATGTGTTCGAAATTTGTGACACAAAAACGAAAAATCCATGGGCATTCCAATACTCGTGCCCTTTCCGACACCAATAATAAAATACTAACAAAAACAACACATTAACACCAGCACATAACTATGACAATAACAACCATTACAAGCCAGGGAAAATGTAAAATAACAAAAATAATAATAACAGCGAATACCTAGCAATAAGCACAAAAATAACAAAATAAATAAAAGCAACAACAACAACAAAATGAATAATAACAGTAACAAAATGAATAACAACAATAACAAAATGAATAACAACAATAAAATTAATAACAATAACAAAATGAATAACAACAGTAACAAAATGAATAACAACAATTACAAAATGAATAATAGCAATAACAAAATGAATAACAACAATAACAAAATGAATAACAACAATAACAAAATGAATAACAACAATAACAAAATGAATAACAACAGTAACAAAATGAATAACAACAGTAACAAAATGAATAACAACAATAACAAAATGAATAACAACAATGACAAAATGAATAACAACAATGACAAAATGAATAACAGCAACAACAAAATGAATAACAGCAACAATAAAATGAACAACAACAATAACAAAATGAATAACAATAACAAATGAATAACAATAACAAAATGAATAACAACACTAACAATATGAATAACAACACTAATAAAATGAATAACAACACTAACAAAATGAATAATAACAATAACAAAATGAATAACAACAAAAACAAAATGAATAACAACAATAACAAAACAAAAATAATAAAAAAACATTAATTTTAAATAATCGATTATTAACAAGGTAGTTATAGGAGACCTTTAAGCTTATGTTCCTAATCTAAGTAGTTACAAAAGAAAACCAAAACAATCTGCGACACTCAGTAAGTGCTTTGATCTTACCTAACATACCACAAATGTGGCTTAAAGTACAACTAAGCTTTTTCTTGTTTTTATATTAAACTATTTATCATACAATTTTAAGTATTTCTGCGAAAACGTTTTTAATTTGGGTCTATCATTTTTTGTTTCATATTACTTTGAAATTCGAGAGTTTCCACCATTTTGGTTTATGGCCGTGTCTTTAAGGAGACTGAAAATAGCCGCGAATGACGTCAATGCCAAATTAGAACGGCGTAACTTGTAACAGAAAGAATTGCCTGATAGCTTTTTAATTTAGAAGTTGACAACACTCAACACAATAGTTTAAACATTGATCTTTCATTGTCTTAAATTTTGATATTTAGAAAAATTTAGGATAAGAGTGATGTCATTTACGGCTATTCCCAGCCTCCTTCAGTGCGCGGCCAAAACCCAAGATGGAGGAAATTTCTCGAATTTCAAAGTATTGTAGAAAATAGAAGAGTTGACCAAGAACAAAAACGTTTTTGCAGAAACGCTTAAAATTGTATGATAAAAAGTTTAATACAAAAACAAGAAAAAGGTTTAGTTGCACTTTAACGTATAGCCCTGTTGGTAAGAGCGCTGCAAAGGTATCGCAAACAGATATCTGAAAAGCTCTAAATATATATGCTGCTTAAAATAAAAAAACAAAACAGCTACTGTTCATCAGAAGAATACCTAAACTGTGTGCAATTCTACAATTAGTTTCGGCCATATTAAATCCTGAAGGTCCCGATCCGGCTGGGAAGTTTCGTGCTAAAAAAACAAGAATTTAGGTTTTTCGTTTTCAATTTTGTACTTAACTCCATGGTTTCATCAAAGATCTGATAAGTAAACGAAAACTTGATCTATTAAGGTTACGTTACCTGATGCCAGACAGCGAGATCTTTAGCCTTGTCTTTCTCATCAGGAAGAACGTCCATTACTAAGGCAAAATCTACAGCAGAATAAGCGCCAAACCCAACCCCTGAAAATGAAAAACAAAAACTAAGTCAATAAATCATTTTAACTACATCGATTGAAAACGTTTGACATTACCGTCTGTGAGTATTTGTCACCTTAAATAATGGTGTAACATGAATGCTGTAGATGTATGAGCAGTTTCGGTGTAATAGAACAAAAGGATGCTTTCCCCGGTTAGATCTTCTAAGCAACTATTTCGGTGTAGTAGAATGTTAGGGATTAGCCTTGACGGTATAGCTGCTTCGGCTAGATCTTATAAATATATAGATCTGAGCTAACAGGCTTGAGTTCCCAAACTGGATATCGAAACAGTAAAAGTGTAAAGGCCCGCTTAAACGGATGCAACATCAACCAGCACTGTTGGAAGCAACATATTGGCAAACGTTGGATAGTGTTGGAAGCACTAGTATTCAAACAAAGACAACACCATGCAACATGCTAAATCGTTACCAGGGCCCACGTATTAGTATGTGATCGCTGGGCTCTGGGAACGAGATATCCTATTATCACGCAAAAACATCTCGGTTTCTCAACTGTGGAAAAAATGAAACTTTGTTGCAACCGCAGTTTTAATTGAGTTAATGGACGAAGATAAAGAGCCGAGACGAAAGCGAGGAAAAACAAGAGCATGGATAAGGAGATAAAAACATTTTGTGCGAACTAATGTTGGAAGACACGATTGCATATCGTGAAATGAAGAAGATGAGTTACAATGACATTCGCATACAGACTAAGTACCAATGAATGTTCTCATATGCGCATGCTAAGCTTGTAGAAAAATGTTTCCGATATTGGACAAAAAGTTTGACAGAAATCAAACTTCATCCAACATCGTCCAACACGATCCAACATTGTCCAACATATCCCAACATGGTGTTCAAACGAAGACAACATATTGTACCCAACAATGTTGGATAATGTTGTCCCAAAATGTTACATCCGTGTAAACGAGCCTTAATGTTTTGGGGTATGACTGGGATGATAGCTACAAGCATACATAGCACAAACTTGCTAATGATCAAAACTTGCACCATTATGTATCAAGCTCAACTTACCGAATGTCAATGCAACGGGAATAGCTGCAAAAAAGGCATATTTTCCTTCCAGGCCAGCCAGAATTAACGAACACATACTCATCAGAATTGCTGCAATACGATAAAACAAAAACCAAAGTCACACGTACAATACGAAAGTAAGGTAAAATGTTTTTTAACTTTCTTTTATAGTTCGAGTTTCAACTTTTGACAAATTTCATTGAATGCTTCACTATTTGCTCCTAAAAATTATCCTGTTAGCGTTAATTTTAAAAAAGTTCTATTTTTTAATCCTTCTTCATGTACAGCTTTTTTGTGATTTCTATATCATATTTAATGAATACTGAATTTACATGCAATCTTCAAAACTGCTTTGTTTCGGCTTTCCCTGCAGTTCAAGAAGTATCAAGCAGACTTACTTACCTGAGCCGATTACTAAGGGCTTTCGTCTCCCAAGTCTGTCAGATAAAAATCCACCTACAACCGAGCTAAAAGGCAACATTATAAAACAATTATTTTAGTTCTGAAAAAGGATTGCCTCCTTGCAAGAGCCCATAAGTAGGATCGAACAACTCCCATGTTCTGGTGTCACCGCATTTTCACGAACCGACTTACTCTTAGTTCATAGTTCCCGCAAATTCAGACCAGTCACATGCACAGTCACATACTTAATCATTGACGTCACCGGAAGTTTGTATTACCATCAAAGCGAAACCAAAATGGCGGACAGCAGTGAGGATGAATTGTCTGATTCCTCCGGTAATTTAAGTGTCGTTTCCGACGAAGATTTTGAAGTCCCTAGTTGTTCAGAAGACAGTGTAAGAGAGGATGAGTTGAAAATCGAACATGGTAGTGCGGTTTCTCGTCCTTTGTCTTTCCGAGGACTAGAACTTCATTTAAAATTTCCCGCGAATAGCGATCTAAAAATAAACCAGTTCGTGAAAACGCCGTGACATAAGCCTAAAATGGGAGTTGCTCGCTCCTACTTATGGTCTCCTGCCTGAACGATTCCTCACTGGCCGCTTGACGAGGAATATGGTCGAAGGAAACAGGTTAAGAGGAGGACCTATTGATATTTGAGAGGGATGAAGGGAGATGGGTTGAAAGATTTTCAAAAAATCCCTGCAACCCTAAGAGAAAGAAAAAAAAAATCGTGCAACATAAAGTCGAGAAAAAAAAATTCATGCAAGGAAAGGACCCAAACAAAGTAATTCCAATATTGGGAAAACATTTCTAGCGCTGCACTTAACGATGAAAAAATATCTTGCTTGTTCGCACGGGCGAAAAAAAAGTTCTTGCATGTGCTAAACCTTCCAACCCCACCCTGCCAGAAAAAAAAATCAAATAGCCCTCCCCTAACGAAGCCTAGTATCATTCAAGTGAGCGATGGTTCCCAGGAAAGAAATCCAGATAATCATGCAAAGTTTTAGATAACATAACCAAGTACACGCCGAAAAAGGTCATCTGAAGAGATTGGGGAAAAAAATGACTTCGACAGTACTGTTCCAAATAGTATGCAGGACGCGTGCTACATATGAACTCACTTTTTAAAATGACCTTGCTCTCCATGAGTTCTTGTAGCTCAGTGAATAAAGCGCCCGCCCGATGGTCGGGAGGTCATGTGTTCGAAGCCTATTGGGGACTCAGAGTTTTTCTTTGTCCCATGCTCGTGTCATGTTGATTAATTCACATTTCATTATCGAGCTCAAAATTCGCCATCTTTATTTCAGTTATCAAGAAAAAAAATATATTTTGAAGTACAGAAAGAAAAATTCAGCGTGCAAGATAACAAGAGACATTGAAGAAAGACACAATCAAAAAAAGTAATGCCTCTTACCTCGTTCTTCACAGCGTTGTCCAATGATTTGTAGTATTGAGATTTCTTGTCTAAAAGCTCCAGATTGAATTTTTTGTAAGCTAGCTTCAGCCACATGCTAAAGTAATACGCAAATTCTAAAACAAGAAAAAATTTATATATATTTTAGATAACTTCATTTTTCATTCCCGCGTTCTATCGTGCACGTCATTATGATACTTCAAAGCGCTATATATAAAACATTCATATGACAAAATAGTATCGCTTTTCAAACCAAAGTATGGCCAGTTTCAGATACAGACGAAAATTTAATTTGACCGACCTCTTTTTAATGTTGTTTATGATAGTTTGATTTTTAAAACTTTTTAAGTTGTTCTTCCGTCTACTCCTACAAA
Source organism: Zoanthus gigantus (assembly GCA_025331005.2). NCBI lineage: Eukaryota > Metazoa > Cnidaria > Anthozoa > Zoantharia > Zoanthidae > Zoanthus > Zoanthus gigantus. Next base: position 4,324 of record JAOBBB020008188.1, on the reverse strand, counting down.
GTGTTTGCAAGAAAAAAACAAATGAAAACAGTCGGGTCTTTTGGTTTATTTATTTATTTATTTATTTTTTTAATGATTGTCAATAAATATAATCTGATCCATTTATTACAATGTTTTGATATTTCACATCATAAATCTCAAAAGGCTTTACCTTGTTCACATCTTAGCCCTCCATAACCCTCAGCGCATTTACACGAGTATTTGTCGACATCTTCAATACAATTTCCTCCATTCAAACAGGGGTGGCTAGCACAGGGATCTAAAAAAATGACTTGCATTATTTTCATTTCATTATGGCTCCAATGTTCGTCTCACAAAAACCTTCAAAAATTGCGTGATCAAATTAATCATTCCCTTTGGCCTTTTCGAAAGCGTTATACTTGAAAGTTATTCCTAACCTTGTTTATAAAAGGAATGTAACTAGAATTTTTCTTTCTTTTATATAAGATAGAAAATTGCTAGCAAATTTGCTACCGAAGTTTTTCAAAAACGATACATAATTGAACAGTTTACGTTAGATTTTCGTGAATATTTCAATTTGCTCTGAAAAGGATGAAGAAATCCTACTTTTTTTTTGTAACCGGATTCTTTTTATTTATACTTCAAAATCTTGCTATTGTAATCAGGCTAGAGTTGTCTATGATTAAAGGACAACTGAACCCTAAAATTGACTTTTCATCGTTTGAACATTTAGGTATAGTAGTTAGCCGAGCAGTTCAAAAAAATTTGATGTTTTGTAACGAATCGACAAGATTTGATCGGCGGTTCAATATGAGATGTCAGCGGTTGTTTATGACGTAGGTTACAATACTAGAATGATTAAAACGAGGAATTTGACTGCTATAAATGAAAAACAATTTCACAAGGCATAGATCTCCCAAAAAATATCAAGATTTCGAAGCACATTGCCATATTTAAGCTCTGAATATCGTAACCTACGTCATACCATACCGCTGACAATCTCATTAGCGACCACGGTACCAAACCTTTTGTTAGTTTCCATATTTAATTTCTCAGTGTAATTTTACTTCAATCAGTTAAAAAAAAACTTCACAGAGTTAATCTACTATACCAATAGATTCAAACAAAAACAGGTTAGTTATAGCATTCAGTTCTCCTTTAAACCGTTTCAGAAACAGTTGAGAATTGAGTGCGAAAATAACAGAAAACCATTTTGATGTTCGCGCCAAATAATTATTCCCAGCTTACCCCGGCTAAAAATGTTACAAGTTGTTGAGAAAATTGAAAAGTTTAACAAGGCTTTTATTTTTTCAGCAACTAGTCTCGCAACGGCGTTGCAATACAAGTTGCTGAGAAATTTGCAAAGTGTTACAGGACCTTAAGCCTTGCTTATAGCACAACCAGTATGGTCGACATCTTACTTACTGTATTGGCAGTTTACTCCGGAAAAGCCTTCTGTGCAGTTACATTGATAGCTATTGATGAGGTCGATGCAGGTTGCATTGTTTTGACAAGGGGAGTTGGCACAATCGTCAATGTCTGTATTGAAGATGTGAGAATAAAGAACAAACAACGCAAGCGCGAAACAAAAACAAATCACAACGTGCGAACGAGAAAAAATAGCAACGAGAGGGTGAACGCAAGGTAGAAGGGTAAGTGAAGACCAGAGGAATCTGGTTAAACGAAAGGAAAGACGTTTCTAATTATCTAAGTTGTCTATCCTATTAACAGAAAGAGATTCAAATAACACATTAAGTCACAGTAAAAAAAAAAAAAGAAACAAATCTTTAACTAGTGAGACTATAAGCTGACCACCTGGTACAAAGACAACCTTGACAGCCAAACAGCAATTAGATTAGACAGATAAACAGCACATAGAATAGTAGGCATGAAAGTATACTTAGGTACAATAGGAAGGTAGATAGAATGGTAGGCAGCTATATGGGTACAGTTAGGTAGGTAAAAATGTGAGTACAGGTTGAAGGGTGGGTAGGTATGAAGGTATAGGCAGGTTAGTGTGTGGTATAGCCTGAGCCTGGAAGGTAGCTAGGTAAAGGTAGGAAGGTATCTGGTTCTAGCCTAAAAAGTAGAATTGTGATTATGGGTAGGAACGTAAGCATTTAGTACAGGTAGCAAGGTTGATATGTAGGTTTAGGTAGAAAGGTAGCCAAGAAGGTTGGTATGTAGATGTAAGTAGGAAGATAAGTATATGGACTAAGGTAGAAAAGTAGGAATGTAGGTAAAGGTAGGAAGGTTGGTGTATGTAAGTATTGGTAAAAAGGTGGGTATGAGGTATAGGTAGGAAGGTAGGTAGCCGGGTGCAGGTAGGGAGGTAGGTATGTGGGTGTAGGTAGGAAGGTAGGTAGCCGGGTGCAGGTAGGGAGGTAGGTATGTGGGTGTAGGTAGGAAGGTAGTTATGTGGGTGTAGGTAGAAAGGTAGGTATGTGGGTGTAGGTAGGAAGGTAGTTATGTGGGTGTAGGTAGGAAGGTAGGTATGTGGGTGTAGGTAGGAAGGTAGGTATGTGGGTGTAGGTAGGAAGGTAGTTATGTGGGTGTAGGTAGGAAGGTAGTTATGTGGGTGTAGGTAGGAAGATAGGTATGTGGGTGTAGGTAGGAAGGTAGGTATGTGGGTGTACGTAGGGAGTTAGGTATGTGGTGTAGGTAGGGAGGTAGGTATGTGGGTGTACCTTAGTGAGGTAGGTATGTGGTGTAGATAGGGAGGTAAGTATGTGGGTGAACGCAAAAAAGTATGTGTATGTGCGAAGATAAGTACAACGGTAAGAAGAAAGAATTAGTGTCCAAAATGCGTATTGGTAGGTATTTAGGTAATAGGAAAGAAAGTAGTTAGGTGGTATATGTAAATATAGATAGAAAAGTTGGTATATGAAAAAGCAGGTAGGATGTTTGGTATATGTAAATATTGGTAAGAAGGTAGGTATGTGGGTGAACGCAAAAAGTAGGCATGTAAATAGGTGAGAAAGTAATTTCGTGTATAGATAAAAAAGAAGGAAGGTGGTTGTGTTCGAATGTGAGATGGTAGGTATGTGAGAATAGGTAGGGAGGAAGGTATATATGTGATTGATAGTAGGAAGGTCGCAATGTTTGTATAGGTAGGGAGGTAGGGGATGTGGATATAGGTAGGTAAGTTTGTTTGTATAGGTAGGGAAATAGGTATACGGAAATAGGTATAGGGGTATAGGTCGGAAGGTTAAGGTGAGGGTTAGATAACAAGGATGTATATGTGTATAGGTAAGAAGGTTAGGAAGGTAGGGATGTTGGTATAGGTAGGGAGGTGGAGGATGTGGGTACAGTATTTGGGTATAGGTATAAGTTGCATTTACCCGCCAGACATCCAAATAGCTCGAATCTGAGTGCCATGCTTGTTCTGTGCCATTTCAGTGGGAATATCTTTATACTCATAACTTTCGCTGGTCTGGGCACTTCTTGATACACTACTGAGTTAGCATCACTGTTTCCCTGAAAAATCTAACAAAAAAGGTTGTGGAGGTATTTTTCAAATAAAAAGTCTCTACTTTCTCATTTCAACACTCACTACAATAAAAAAGCTAAATCCTTTACAAGCCAAGTGGCCCATGGAACCGGCGCTTATCTCCGGTTTCTGTTGTGTTAAACGGATGAGAGTCTTTGACTCCCCCTGGACGAGACACTAATCCATCGAAGGTTAGCTCCCAGCAGACGTTGGTACTCGATTACCTATCCCAGAAGGATGGAAAGCCGAGTTAGCTTAGGCAGAAAAGAAGGCCGCACAAATATTCAAATCTCGGCCAAGCCGGGGATTGAACCGGGGACCTTTTTGCTGGAAGGCAGAGATCTTACCATCTGCGCCAAACACTCCAGCCCTCACTACAATAAGTTGTGTAAATATTAGCAAACATACCCTAGAATTCCGCTTCGGGTTATAAATCTTGTGCTTATACAGCTTTGAAAGAGATTTTGAGTGATCGTACAGTCTGGGGGCCTATAAGCTGGGTGTTTATAACTGGTATAGAAAAATATTTCAAAACACAACAGAGAAACTAAAGAAAGCCGCTTTCATAGACCTTTATCACGCTTGTTTGAGTCAGTTAAAAACTAATATTAGTGCGACTTAAACGGCAGAAATGGAAAGAGCAGGTCAAAATGAGGTAAATCAGTAAATTTGGGCGCTAAATATTAAAAACTGTTGCACTGATGAGTTTTCAAAAACAAAACAAAACAAGACGCTCTAGGAGCGTATACTTGTGCCAGCTCGTGGATAGAATGTGAAAGCTTTTGATTTTATTGAATTCTGACTGTATACGCAAGACTTGGCTTCTCAGTCCAGTATATCAAGTATTACATCAAGTGGCTGAAGAATGCGACA